>AFRA01000004.1:0-146764 GCA_000223055.1 Claviceps fusiformis PRL 1980
CGATACTTCTTCTCTCTCTCTCTCTCTTCTTTTTTTTTTTTTTTTTTCTTTTTCTCCCTTCCCCTTTGGCGAGGGTTCTGTGTTGTTAGTGGCCACGCCACGCCGCCAAGAGACAGCGAGGCAAGAGACGTGGGCAAAGCCCCCCCTCCAGAGTCCACGACTCCACGCCAACGGCATTTAATAAATTACATAAAAGCGCTGCAGACGCTCATCACGACTGATGAGATGCGGGTTCAGATCATCCAGATCCCGCACTGCTGTTCTGGAACGACGATTGCTCGCACGGTGACCCCGCCGCTACAGTGACAGCTGCTACATTGTTCATACATTATCAGACCGCCCAGGCCAACCAGACAACACCAGGCCAGACAGCACCGCACAGCACCGCACCGCAGCGGACAACACCAGAAAAGCACCACAGAACACCACCACAGCACCACCACAGCACCCACCACAGCACCCACCACAGAGACGCCTTGGGCCGCTGCACGACCTGCACCGCAGCCCCCCTCCCCCCCCCCCTCATCTACCAAGCAAACCCTCGAGCGTTATCAACAACGGCACGCAGAAGCTTTCCCGGCTTCATCCTATCGCTGCCGCACCCTGCCACTCGCTCCTGAGTCCTGGCTTTCGTTGACGCTGCCCCGTCAACTGCTTATCGTTTTGTTTCCCGAATCCCTAGAGCCTGGGGCGCTTGCCGCACGGCGGCTGTCATTCTTCAGAGGCCCTGTGCCGCGCGACCCGAGGGGATGGCCGACGACATGTCCATCGACAACAAGCCCAAACCCCCGCATCGTGACGAGTCTGATGACTGTCTCGATTCCCCGCACGAGAGAGACCACAGTGCAGCACCACCAGCATCATCTGCTGCGCCCGGCGGCAACGTCGTCGGCAACGACGGCATCGACGGCATCGACGGCAACTACGGCAGCTACATTGGCAGCAACAGCAACATCCCCGTCCAGGACGTCCAGCAACCCAAGAGAAAGGGCGGTCGCAAGCCGGTGAGTCTCACACAGCCAGGCCTCGCTCAGCTACGCGGCGCTCCTCGATGAAGAACACCATGACCACCACCATGGCCACCACCATGGCCACCACCATGACCACATCCTCTCGTCGCTTCCCTCCCCACTTGCACAAATCTTCTCTCCTCATCTGCGCCCCGTCTGCAGTCTGAATCATGGACACAATGCGATGGACAATGGGTTGCTGTGCTCTTCCTGTTTCAAGAACAACCCTCCTGCACTTGCACCTCTTGCGCCCAAATTCACCTCCAAACCCTGATCTTTCTTTGAATGCTCGGCCCGTTGCCCCTCGTTCCAACGTCAAAACACGGATGCACCTCGACCATGTGGTTCGAATTTACTGACACCATGACGTCAGATATACGCAACATCAGAGGAGCGCAAACAGCGCAACCGACAGGCCCAGGCCGCATTTCGCGAGCGTCGCACCGAGTACATCAAACAGCTCGAGGAGACAATCCGGGTTCACGAATCCAACTTGCACAATCTCCAGTCGGCTCACCGAAACGCTGCCGATGAGTGTCTGATGCTGCGATACAAAAATTCGCTGCTGGAGCGAATCCTTCTTGAAAAAGGTCATTACTTTTTACCAGCATATCTTTTCCCGAACCCCTCCCCCTCCCCCTCCTCTGCTTTGGTAATTGAGCGACGCAAAATGCTGACATTGTTATGTTTCTTCTTCTTCTTCTTTCCATCAGGCATTGATGTTCAGGCCGAATTGCAAGCAAAAGGCGACAGTCCCAGTCTAGGCCCCGCACATGTTCCGCAGAACATCGTACAGCCACCGACCATCCAGAGACCCATCATGAATCGGCAGCACCACAACCGCAAGTCCAACTCGAGCATCGCGCCAAAGCTCGACCTTGTTGGCAGCAGCTTGCAGGCACACAAGTCGGCCACTTCGCCCAAGAACCGCCCTACCCCATCGTCTCACGCCGACTCACCCACCCAAACGCGCTCAACCTTTTCTCCTTCTCCCTCGGACAGCATCTCGATGCGAGCATCCGTGTCAGGCCTCGGTCGCCAGCATATGTCTCTCACTGGTGCCGCCCAGGCGCCCAGAAGCTCTCTGCTGCAGGCTGCTACACCCCGCAATTCTGCCGTGGGCGCTGGAGCCTCCTTCTACCCGACGCCTTCTTTTCAAAATCAAGCCGACCCACTGGGTGAGTTTTTTTTTCCTCTTCTTCTTCTTTGTAAGATACACACACACACACACACACACACAAACAAGGCACATCTACACAAGTCTTCGGTCAGGGCGCTAATCAAACCCTTGACGGCAGACCACGAGTACGATCATCACAGTGAAATGGTTGATGACTCTGAGCTCGAAACTCCCGGCGGATCCGGCGGTTTCAACATCGCTTTCAACAGCGACGCAACACACCACATGTTACTCTCTCCAACTTCTACAGGACCCCCGCACCATGATCGTGGCGGCCACCAGGTGTCGGTTTCTGCACAGCCCTTTCCCCCGATGCCCGTACTGCTCGACCACCAGGACTGGGACCCTTTTGGACTGAGCGCTAGCATGGCATTTCCATGTCAACAGTTTCCCTTTGATCAAACCAGCATGCGATGATGGATTCAAAAACCCCTCCTCTCTCTGGGCATGGATGCCCCACCAATGAGAGAATGACAGTACAAGAGAACAAACTATAACGACGATTTCGGATTGTTTTTGTCTGCTCTTTTGTACATTTTATAGAGAAACCAAAAATACAACAACAATAACAACCTCTGACTAGCATTGATCCTTAGCTTGAGGCTCCTCGACGACATCTGGATACAGACACAAAATCCACCGATGTGGGAATTCGATTTTAGTGATGACACGCACATCAGCGATCCCCTGGCTGAATATACCGAACCGGACCCACTGAAGAGGATGTCAAGGGATGTCATTTAGGACCAGGTACATCCTGCCTTTGAAAAAGCGCGGGCTCTACTGTTCAGGTTTTCCAACACCAAGTTGACTTGCTCAGAGATGTGTAAGTCTTGCTTTAAGCGGAGACACTTGAAAAAGAAAAGAGAAGAAGAAGAAGCAAAAAAGACTCGCACTATATCAACACTACCCTGAGCGAATGTTATTTTTATGACCTATTGTTACTGTGGCTTTGCCGGTTATTTTACAGTACTTGTCATTTTTTTTTTATAAAAGTTATTATTGCTTTGGTCAGTGTTGTGTGTGCGCTTTCCCCGCCAGCGCTTGCTGTGGCGTGATGATGTCTGCATACCACCCAGGCGTTCTGGCAGGCCCGATCTATCAGGATGGACGGTTTCGACTGATGAAGAATACCAAGCGAGCCAGAACTTTTTGTTTTGTTTTGTTTTGTTTTGGTCATTCCTGGTCTTCTTTTCCAGGATCCCTGGCATCAAAATATAACCCGGGATGTTTTATGCAGAAGTGATATCCAGTGCAAACTGCGTGGAAGAAAAGGAAAAAAGAAATTCTTCGGCGCCAACTGTCAAAACGGAAACTGTGTTCTTGGAAAAGACGTGAAGACAAAAATGGAGAAAAGTTACGGCTGGAGTCTTTTTTATTGCGTCTGATGCAGGCACCCCTTGGCGTACAGGAAATGTTTTTTTTTTTTTCGCTTTTTTCTTTTTTCTTCTATTCTAGCCTCTTTATGTCTTATTTGAGGGTACTGTAACGATGACCTTTTTGTCTTTTTTCTTCTTTTCTTTGGCAATGATGCAAAACTGATGGCTTATGGTACAAAGTCTTTTTTTTTGTCTGGATATAAGCGTTGAAGATGTGCTTTACTTTACGATTTGCTGTACTATTATGTTTCTCTGTACATTAGATATGCGCTAGCATTGGGACGGGATATTTACCAAAAGTTGTGGTTGCCAGGTTGGCAGTTTGAAATAATGAATTTTTTCTTTCTCTATTCTCTGTTCTCTGTTCTTCTTTTCCTGACCGTGGCGCAGCCCCCAACGATGACGATTCATGATTCTGGCCCTTTCTCTTTCCATTCTTTCTCTCTCTCTCTCTCTCTCTCTTTCGTCACGATTCCCTTGCCGCTCCGGCGTAATAAAGGATCTTTCTTGGTGATGAGTGCCCACATCTAGTTTGGACGTGTGGAGAAGGCATGTCTCAGGTGCGTGTCAGCATGATGACAACGACGAGAAAGCCCAAGCCCAAAATCTCTTCCCCATCACGAGGACAAGAGGAAAAACAGGAACAGCCGCCCCGAAGGAGTTTTGTGGCGGCGTTCTCCGCTTCCGATGCGAAACCGCGACTTGGCTGGTTTTCGCCAGCTGGGCTTTGTGCAAGCGGGTCTGCCACGAGTGGTTTTTTTTTTTTTTTTTTTTTTTTTTTTTTTTTTTCTTCTTTGTTTTCCAAGCCTGGGATGTGGGGAAGGAAAAGGGAGCGGGAAGTGGAAGCCGAAGGAAACCGAGAAAAAAGAAATCAATCAATCAATTTAATTAATGAATAAATTAAAAAGAATCCTTATTACCGCAGCTAAAAAACAGTCGGTATTGAAAAAAATGGGAAACGTGCAGAGCATGCAAGTATGCAAAGGGTGTTTTCTTTTGGCCCAAAACAGGACCAACAGGGCCAGGGAACCGAATAGTCGGGGACACACAACCCCCTCCGCCATGCATAACAAGTGATGATTATGGGACCGGGTATGGCAGAGCAGGGGACAAATAAATAAATAAGGAAACAAGGAAGAGAAAAAAAGAAGAAAAGTTTATTTTCAGAGCACATGATCTGCGTTTGTCGGCAGGGACGAGTCAATGCCCGGAAATAGAGTTTGTTGATTTTGATGAGAAACCTTGACAGCTTTTTTTTTTTTAAATATTTCCCCAGAAAAAGAGAATCCTTTGTGGGAAATGGAGACACGTTTGTTGGGATGGACGGGGGTTGCGGGGGGTGGCCGGTGGGATGGTACACGATACATGTATGTGTATACAGTGTGGGGATGTACTTAGGTAGTAGGTACTGCATTTCTTAAAGGCCGTGAGGCTATACCTGCCTACCTGGGGCATCTAGCCGCACTTGAACGGTATGGGAGGAGGCGAGGCGAGGCTCGGTTCTCGAGAGCAATCAATATTCCCTTTGATAGCAATCAAGGTCAGACGCGCCGCTCCAATCTGTCTGATCTGTGGACGATCAAACACGGCTCAAAGGGATGCGGGCAAGCGCAGTGTTCTTTTACAGATGAGCCTCGTCGGCTATGATGGCATGCGGCGGCGGACTTATCCAGCCAAGGACTAGGCATGTACCTAGGCAAGATCTCCGTCTCAAACAAGATGCGGTTTTGGGTGTTCCCCCTCCCCTCCATTTTTACCCTTTGTCGTGAGTACGTGGGAATGAATGACGGGTTGGCCACGGCGGTACCTGCTCGGTTGGATACCTAGTACGTTGCTGTTGCCTAAGTACTAGGTATTCTACATTTTAGGTTTTGCGTGGGATACTCCCTTGCGGGGCGGAGGGGGGCAGGAAGATGCAGGAGTATACTTCACACATGGAGTATATACCGCATACTATGCATGAGCACGACATGTGAATGCATGGAACGTTGTAAGACAGGGTGTGGGCATGCATGCGTGTTCGGGGTCGGGTCTGGTTCGTTTAGGCGGCTGGGTTAAGTAGGTCTGGGGTTCCTGAGTAGGGACACTGGATGGTTTGAGTTCTCGGGGTTCCTGGGTGCGGCCTCGGGTGAATGAATTCTATGACGCCACATGGCGGGCTGGTGGGAGAGGTGCCGGGTGCCCTCTGCAGATGCCATGTGCCATGGCTGTTTTGTGAGAGGAGCAGGCTCGGCTGCGTTGGGAAGATGGATAGGTAGACCGCAGTAGGTAGGGAGGTAGGGAGGTAGGTAGGTAGGTAAGTAGCTAGTTGGCTGGTCGTGTATGAATGGAGACTGGAGCGTGGTTCCATGGTTTCTCTGGCGGCGAGAATTGAACGAGGCTCGGGACCTCGGGCTCGCAGAGGCGAGTTGAAGGCAGAGAATGTATGCAAAGTGGGAATCAAGTGAGCATGGCTGGCATACTGAGTCTCATCATCATCATCATCATCATCTCATCATCTTGTATTTCATACGTCCACACACAAAAGAAGCCGTTTCAACATCATCATGTCTCACATCGTCAGGGCCAAGACCAAGCAAAGCATCAGTGTATTCGTGGCCCCCGGCACAAGCACCGTGGCCTGGCTCTTCTCCTCACCCCACAGCTTAGCAGCCGCTCCTGTCTCGGACGCCTCGTCGATGCTGCACACCACTCGACAATCTGCTTTATCGCCGCGAGCCATCTCGGTAGTATTATACAGCATCTCAATCCATTGAATCTGCAGACTGGCCTCGTCGCCAACGCTCATGTTGCCGCTCCAAGAGCCCCCGTCGCTCCAGCAGTTGATGTTAATGCCCGCCGGGTCGCGGGGCACCTGGAAGGCTATGCTGGCGACTTGCTGGCCGTCGACATACCACGTACTCTGCTTGGGCGTCCAGTCCAGCCTGTAGACGGCCCAGTCTGTCCATTCTTTGCCTTGGGGCAGCGTTGCGTTCCTCGTGGCATGGAGCCTGATATCATCATCTTGACCGTCGGTCGTGTACGACGGTTGGTTCGTGTACTGGACTCTATTTCTGGGTCCGCGCGTGAGGATCTCCAGGTCTGCTTCTTGGATGTCCGCCAGGGCTTTGGCACCGCGATAGGTGAACATGGCGGCTACGGCGCCGGAGCTGCCCCTCGTGCGGGCGAGCATACGGAGAGACAGGTAATGATACGAGGACGAGAGGGTTTGAAACTCCGACGAGGACTGGAAGGTGCGCTGCCGGCACGTGCGCATGGTGAGATGTGTGCTTGAGGGGAACGACGAGTCCTTGTCGTTGTTGGTTTGGATGAAAATGTTGTTAGGCGAGTTGACCATCAGAATGGTTGCGTCGCCGTTGAGCGCCCCATTGGCCGTGTCCGACCTGGAGTTGTTCCATGATTGAGTCTGCCAAATCGATGTCCAGAGCGGAGATGTAAAGAAGGAGCTGGTGGGAGGAGCCAAGGAGGTGTCTTGGGCAGAAGAGGGCACGTCTGGGCCTCTTTGGGACGCGAACTGGGTGAGGCTACGAAAGTCAAAGAACTGGTGGGCTTTGTAGAATGTTGGATCCGTGCCGTTGGTGAGATAGCATGAGCATTTGGAGTCGGAGATGGGCGTCGCGGCTGTGAGGGCCGTCGAGGCGACGGATACAGCAGCAATGAGGAATGCGCAGTGGTGATGCATCGTCACGAGGGTCTTGGCTCTAGGGAGACGCAGAGAGAATGAAGAATTCGTTTGGCTGTCGTGAACAAGTCAAAACGAAGGAGAACAAGGGTAAAAAAGAGAAAAAAAGAGAAGAAAAAAAAAAAAGGGGGAGGCACGAGCGCAGTAAATTCATGACGATGTTCTTGCTATGGAGTCTTTCATCTATTGTCAGCGCACGAGCCAGGTATTATTTGTTTGCTGGGACAAAACACATCGAGAGAAGCATGGATCTGTGAATGTCCTTTCATTAAAAGAGTCGACAGGTCTCGTTGTTGATGGAGTCGAAGCTGACGGCGGAAATGAGTCGAATCCGTGACGACAAGATGCGCACATTCATCACCAGTTCAAGAAGTCTAGAGCACAGGCGGACTGAGATAGTGCTGTTTGGGTAGATAATCTTTGGCCGTCTGGTCGCCGGTGCAATGCAGGGCTTTCGTTCTCGATCCATTGCCGCAGCGTTGAGATGAATGAAGATCACTGACGATGCTCAAACTGGCTCTCGTAAGGAAAGGCTTGATGCCAAAAACGGCCATGAGGTGAGTAGTCCGACTTTTTGTTTCACCTCAAAGCGGCCCCACAGCCTTCCCGTCAATCGTCGTTTCGGACACAAGATATTCCACTCCGTAGGCGCCAATCACCATGACTTCCCACCGACCGACTGATCATTCATTCATCACTGACGTCGCTGCACCAGCTCCACGTCGCAAAGGAAAGAGCGCGTCCAAGCCGCTTTCGAGTGCCGGTTTCTTTCAGGATTCGTCTATTCCTTCCAATTCCCTCTTTCCCGCTGCTCGAAAGTGCAAACTACACTCCTCCTTATTTTATTCTATTTCATTTCATCATTTATCATCACTCCCTCTTCTATTTTGTTTGCGACTACCAAAAGCGTCATATTCACCGATCTTGCTAAGTCTCAGGTCCATAAAAACGTATCATGATGTAAAGCCGCTACATTCGGGATGCTCACCATTGTCGATGACAGATCCCGTGCCCCTCTAGTTTTTGGAAAAAGAGCAGAGCCCTCCTTGCAAGTATCCTCGTCATGACCAGGACTGCCACCTCCCCCGAGGTACCAGAGGCTGCTTCGCCTGAGCCTGCGATGGAGTCGCCCGTCGCGGCGCTTCCCAACAAAGAGGCGACGGAGGAGACGGCCGCACCGGAAGCAGAGGGCAGCCTCACAGATCTGGAGAGCGGTGCCTCTTCGACGACGTCGCCATCGCATTCGACAGAGAAAGAGGAGGGCGAAATCGACGGCAATGACGAAGACGACCTCGCCTCGGCGCCGCCTCTGCCCACGGAACCCGTTCCAGGCGCTTCGACTGGACCACCGCTGCCGAACGAACCCGTGCCGCAGGTTGACGATGGATGGGATTGTCAGTGGGATCCCAACACACAGGCTTGGTTTTTCCACAATCGCTTCACGGGCAAGACGCAGTGGGAGAACCCGCGCGCGCCCCTTCCATCCGCGGCGGATCCTGCTGTCGCGCTGTCAAACGCACCCGCATCCCACGCTGCAGCTCCAGCGTCAACTACCTTGTCAGCAGCCACTGCTTCTTCCACCACCGCCGCCGCCGCCGACGACGACATAGTGGGAGGTTACAACCCCGCCATCCACGGCGACTACGACCCCAATGCGTGGTACGCCCAGAAATACACCCAGCCCGACGAGCCATACCTCGTCCCCGAGATCCCCAGCCTGGAAGACGAGCCCTATCTCGCCACAGCAGGCTTCAACCGCTTCACGGGCCACTTCCAACAACCCGATGCGGGTCCAGGCCGGCACGCCGACGAGGCCAAGTCCTCCAGACAGATGAATGCCTATTTCGATGTCGACGCCGTGACCAATGCAGACGACGGCCGCAGCCTCAAGGCCGAGAGATCGAATAAGAGGATCTCCAAATCAGAGCTCAAAGCCTTCAAGGAGAAGAGGAGGGCACGGAAGGAGGAAAAAAGGCGAGCATGGCTGCGAGACTAAACTGTCTCATTTACTCCATGTCCTCTCTCTCTCTCTCTCTTTTGGAATAGGCGTTTGTTTTTATCTTGTATACTTGAACTCTGATGCACAAGCTTCACAACACGCGGGCATGTGGGTTGCCCCCCCCCCCCCCCCCTTTTTACTTTTTTTTCTTTGCACGCAAATACCCATCCATATACTTCTCCTTACGGAACACGTTGTCCATCTTGTGGGGACGCGTGGCTACTTTTCTCTTGTTGATTGAGGGGTATTTAGGAGGAGAGCTTGGACAGCATTCTATGTAGAGAGTTTATATCGTATGCCTTTTTTTTCCTTCTTTTTACATTAAAGATATTGATTGCATGGTCGTGAGAGTGAATGTAGCGCGTGAGTCAAAACCCAATCTACTTCGTTTTTCTTCTTGTTTCTTTTTCTTTCTTTCTTTTTTTTTTCTTTGCATTTATGCAGTCTATATCACGGTTGGTATCTGAATGTGGTGGACATTTATCTACACGTCCTCATCCTCGTCCTCGTCCAGTTCCATATTTAGATGAACACTCTCGTCACTATCATCGTCATCATCCCCATCCCCGGCATCATCCGCCCGTCCCGCAGCAGAAATGGCCAGAGGGAGAGCTGCCACTGCCACTGCAGGCTGAGCCATCTCCTGGCGCTTCGAGGGCGCGATAGCAACATCTTCGTGCTTGCGCTTCGTGGGCGACTCGGCCGAGCCACTTGGGCTGAGCGCCTTGGCTTCAAAGGGGTTGTTCTGCGGCGGCGGCAGATTGGCTGCTCCGTCTCCATCCGGTGTCTTGCTTTGTCTTGCGGTAGTGGGATGCAGGACATCCTGGAGTGTTTGCCTGTGGTTGGACTCCAGCTGAGGGGTTTCTTCGGCATCGCGCATTTCCTCGTCATCGTCATGCGCACCGTCTTGAGGATCGTCGTCCTCGCTGTCTTGCTCGACGGCTGTCACGCTTGCGAGCATGTCTGCGTTGCTCAGGACGCCGGGAGGAGTGCGGAGGTTGCTTCGTAGGATCTCGAGACCCTGGTCGTGGGGATATTGCTGTGAGAGATGGGGTAGAATGCTGGGGTACACGCGGCCGCGCTGGTCCTTGTAAGGGTTGAGCACGCTGGCTACCATGGCTTCGCGGTTTCTCGCCAAGATGGCGGTTTTGTCGAGGAGGCCGCGGAGAGTAGGTTTGAGGTGATGTTGTGGTAGACTGGACAGTAGACTGATCAAAACTTCATTGGCTGCGGCTTTGTGGTGCGCCTCCAGAGACAGGGACGTCTCGGCCGCATGCGCTTGCGGCTGGAGAAAAAGGTCTGCGTTGGCGAGACTGCTGTTGCTGCTGCTCGATTTGTTGTTGTTGTTGTTGCTGCCCTTCTTCCTGGGGTCGCTGGTTGAGGTTGCGGAAGACTTGGGGGAAAGCTTCAGAAAGCCTGCGTCTTCTTGTAGGTCACGAACACAAGCAGCCATCAAGGGCTCTATTGATCCCACCGCCGCTCTAGACATTGTCGGGCCGACCAGCGTCACGATGCTGCTGAGGAGTCTGTATCCTGCCGTTCGGATGTCAGGATTCGCAATACCAGACTTGAACACTCGGACCAGGTGATCCAATATTTCGGAAATCAAGGGAATCATTCCTTGACCGAACCTGTACAGCATTTGTGACGTTAATGCGAGAGCTGATAGATGTATGTCTGGCATGCAGCTCCAAAGTTCCTCCTTTTCTTCTCGGCTGATGGCGGCATGTGTCTCTAATGCTTGATCCCAAGTTTGGGCCTTGGGATTTAGCCTCGCAATCAGACAGACTCTGGACACTGCATCCAAAAGGGCGCCCACAGGAATGACAACGGGGGCCTTGGTTGGATAACTCAGACAGTCGGCCAGATAGTTGAATATGCCTGTCAGACGCTCTGCCCCCGATGCCAGACCACTCCATCGTGGCAGTTGGTCATTCAAATCGCTCCCTCCGGCGGGTTCACCATCGGGGCCAACTCTCTGTCTTGTATAACCGGACGTGCCTTCCCAAGACTCATCCACGGCACGGAAAACCTGGTCACCAGTAGCATGCAACTCTCGGAGCAAGCCGTCCACTAGTTTGGCCCATTCTTCGCTTCCACCAGACTTGGCCGCCACGCAAGGAAGGGAGATGGCTAGTTTTCTAGCTGCTCGTTGTAACGACGGAGGAACCAGGACATCATCTGTGAGCGTTGGTGCCAAGTAACACCTGACAGCAGACCTCATCGCCGAGCTGCTGGGTCTGAAAGTGGCGGGGTACAATGGAATCAGAGTTGAGAAAGAGTCGCATATCGTTTCTACCGTGCTCAAGGGAGCAGGGGCTCTGCCCGAGCTGTGAGGCTTGATGAGCTGGAGACATGCGGTGACGAAGGTTGGGATAGTTGGGGTTGCTATCTCGCGCACAAGAGTCTGGAATGGCTGGACCGCAACATATATGTGCGTCAAGGTCAAGATGGCGAGTTCCTTGGAAGGTAACGGATCTCCTTTCTGTATCACACCGCTATGTCAATCAGGCCCGTATATCGTATTCTCTTCAAGAGCCTGACGTACCTGGATCACAGACAGCAAACCGCGGACCCATGGATCGGATGTGCGAAGCATTTCCCAGCCCCCTACATCAATGATTGTCTTGATCAGGACAATGGCGGCGAACCTAGCCTCACGACTGCGTCCGTTCAGCAGCAGCGAGGTCACACTGGTCCGCAGTGTGTGAACGAGCTGCGCGCTTTGGGATCCATCTTCCTTGGACTTGGGATCCTGGGGCGAGGACAGCACAGTCTTGCACCGCACTATATGTTTTGAAAGCGAGGGAACTGCGTGCGGCAGTCGTGCCTGCGGTATGGAAGCCAGCTTTCTGCAAAGCACCTTGAGATCGGAAGGAGGCAATGGAGCCATGGCGACTGAGTCTGTGAGCTGGTTGTTGTTGACGGGGCGAGTTTCATGAGACAGACGACGATGATATTATGGTGGTTGCGGCTGCGGAGCTGGTTGGGCGCGGCGGAAAAGCGGATGGCCAGCCTACTTTTGCAACTATGTCAAAGCTGCCAAGCGTCCAGGAGCCAATTGGCAGACCGCTAGCTCCCAATCGATACCACAGATGGCGGCGATGGGATTGTTCTTGTCAACCTGTTGGCAGAATATCAACGGCATGAATGCTGGTCGAACTTTTTTCTGCTGGACCCCGTTGACCAAACTCCGACGCCGCTAACCCGACTAGGCAGGGCCTCTATTGTGGGGACCCACATGAGCTGCTGTTACTTTCGAGGTACAGAGCAGTACATGCACCCACTGTGCATCGGCTGCGGTCCCAGGGGTTTCCAGCAGGTTTTGGCTGCAAGGCGGCTGCAAGGCGGCTGCCAGGCGGCCGTCAATGGCCGTCAGGGACCTGCACATTTGGTGCCTGGGCTCTGTGGGCATATTCTGGTGGGCATGTGGGGCCCCCCAGAGCCCCCAGCCAATAGCCAATGCCATCAGATGCCATGCCGAGTTTCGATTTCCATTTCCATCTGCCTTGCCTCGTCTTCCGTGCCGTCTTCCGCGCACCGACACCGACGCCGACGCCGACATTGACATCGACTCCTACTCCCTCGCTCCTCTCATCAGCATCCGCTGCTGCTTTGCTATTTCATTACCCAGCTGGTGCCGCTCTTTGCCATCGTGCGTCGCCTTTCTCGTCATCTTGCTTGTAGCCCCTTTCGCGATGCTGCTGGAGCTTCTCCAAGTCTAGTCTGTCCGTCACAGCCCCTGATTTTGGTCGCGATATGAATGTAAGGTGCTCGAGCATACGCAGCCGTGCCCGACGAGGCAAGACAAGACAAGACATCGAACTGACGCGGCTTTCTTCCACTTGTCTAGCCCAAAGCCATAAACTATATCGAGAAGCTCAATGGCGCTCGCTGCGAGGGCAACTGGGATGCTGTTCCGGAGCTGGTCCGCAAGGTCCTCAAGCATGCCCCTGAGCGAACGTGTACGTGATTTCGCGTCCTCTAGCTCGCGGCTTCTTATAATCAGCCAACCTCTGCGTGGACTTGTCGCAGTCGTCGTCGTCGTCGTCGTCATGCTGGAGACTAATCCTCGCCTTCATAGGTCTCACCTTGGCTGCCGAAACGGAATGCGCCATCTCTCAAATAACGGCTGCAGGTCAACGTCCGTCTGCTGCCCAAACCGCCGAGGACCTCGAAGTTTCAAGCCGCTTTCCGAACCTGTCTTCCGCCATCGGACAAGAGAATCATTACCACGAAGACAGATACCAAGCCAGGGTCTGCATGGGATGGCTGTACTGGGTTGTCGGCGAATACAGCCAAGCTCTTGCTACTCTGCCCGCAAGCCTTGAAGCCGAAGGCATCTCGCCCAATTGTGCCGAGACCATCTCGGAGTGGACTAATTTGTGCGCTCTCAAGTCTAGTTACTTGCAAGCTAATTGCTTGATGCGAACCGACCAACGGAAAGAGGCACTACTGGCTCTCAGGTCCGCCACGCCGTCCTTGGAAGGAATATGGTGCGGCCATGGAGTGCGCAAACAGCTGCGTTATTGGTCCGAGCTCTTTTTGACCGAGTTTTGTATGCTGTCAAGCCAGGCTGTGGAAAATGATGAATTGAATCTGGACGACCCCGATTCCCTTGCTGGCTTCCGAGCTTGGGCGAGATACTGGGACATCATGGGAGCACCCATTACAGGTGGGGTTGGTTTCAAGGGATCTGTCCCGCGGAGGAGAATATGGGCCGAATACTACGAGACCCTGTCTCGGATCCTGGAAACCGACATGTCCTACACCCCTGGTCACGTCCAGTTCATACCCAGCGATTTACCTGCCCGGGCCCAACTGCGGATGGAAATCAAGCATTGTGAAGCTGCCTATCGAGCGCTGATCCTGAACGAGACGACATTTCCCAGGGCCGACGAAGACCGTTTAGAGGTTGAGGACTTTGTGAACCGGGTAATGGCAAACTGGACCATCCTGTGCGGCAGAGGCTGGAGGGAGCAGGATTTGGGGCCTGGCGGTCGCGCTGCCGTGAGCCGCACCGTCCTTGAGACGTTGTACAGCGCTGCGACTCGGACATACCACTCCACTTGCCTCCTCCGATCTCTCTTCTGCGTTCATCTTGCCGTGGCAGAATTCGATCTGGCTTTCAAGGCCTTTGACTCATACTTGGATATTGTCAAGAAGGGCAAGGCGAGAGAAGAAAAGACGGGGCACAGGGAAGTGAGTTTGGACGACGACGGCACCGTGTTGGAAACCATGGTCCAGGCCATCATGGCCCTGTGCCGATACGGCCGTGAAGCCGCCGGCGAAAAGGCTCGGCAGCTCGGATCCGAGCTGGAGGACTGGCTTTCCAAACTACCACAGACCAAAACTGCCGAGAATGGTACCTCGCTCAACTCGCGGGACGAAGCCGTCAGTGGGACAAGGTCGTTCGTTTCACCTCATATCATTGCTCTTGCCTGGCAAGCGATTGGACTGTCTCATGCCCATTGGTCCCGAATCACGCATGAAGCCGGGTCAAGAACGGAAATACAGTCGAAAGCGATTCGCTGCCTTCGCAAATCTCTAGCTGCCGAGTTTGGGCGCTCAAAGGACATCAGAAGCTATTTCAGCCTCGCCCTGCTTTTGGCAGAGAGGAGAGAGTTGACGGCGGCGATTGAACTGGTACGGTCAGCATTGCTGTGCAACAAGGGTCAGGAAGAAAGCTACAGCCTGTACCACGGCCCGTATTGGCAAGAGAGGACATTGATACCCGTGTGGCATCTCTTGGCTTTGCTCTTGAGCGCCAGACAGGATTATTCCATGGCTGCACGGGCCTGCGAGGGTGCGCTGGAACAGTTCAAGGATGCCTCTGTTCTCTTCGGTAAGAACGAAGCAAGCTTCCGTAGTGACCATCTCAAAGAGAACGCCGCCGCCAACGGGGGCACATCAGGCGCACCTACTCGCGGCCTGGTCGACGATATGGATGACTCGGAAAAGGAAAGTATCCTTGAAGTCAAGATGACACAGTTGGCTTTGGTGGAGCTCGTGGAAGGGCCAGATGTCGCCGTCAATGCCAGCCTCGAGCTTCTCTCCTTGTACTCTCGCATGTTCGGCGCTCTGTCAGTTCAACCAGTCGCGAGCTCCTCCCCACCTCCTCTAACAATACCAAAAACCTCTGGCACTGTCCGAAGTATCCGAGGGACGATATTCGGACACAAGGCAGACCGGCAGCCAGCGGAGACTAGACAGGCCAGCAACAGCGTCAGCACAGTTGGTGAAAGGTCGGGTCTATCCTTGAGGCCGGCAACATCAGACAGCTCCATGACTGCTGCTGCTGCCGCCGCTACCGCCACCGCTCCATCAATTCAGGTCACAGAAACGAATGTCAATGCCTCTGGAAGAGCGCACTCGCGGCATGGCAGCAGTAGCCAGGAACGCCGGAGAAACAGCCTGAAGAAGCGAAACCGAAGCGGAAGTCACCAGCGGCCTGCGACTAGCGCGGGACTAGGATCCCATCAAGGCACTGTGCTGGTTGAAGAGACAACTTTTGCTCCCACAACAGATGCTGACCAACCGGACCTGTTCAAGGGCTTGAATAAGATCGCTCATGCTAGGGTACCGTCTGTCGGTCGTACGAAGCCTGTGTCGTCGCTCAATTCGATTATATCGGCCACGTCTAAATCTTCGGACGTGACTGATTTTATGATGGACGTGACGCATGCATCGCCCAACGTGCTGCCTTTGGTCCAGTGCTCGAAGGAAACAGAAAAGGCTCAAAGACTATCGCTTCTCATCAAGATCTGGCTCACAATCGCTGGGTTTTACCGCCGGGCGGGTATGTTGGATGATAGCAAGGCTGCGGTTTTGGAAGCACAGACGCTGCTCTCAGGAATCGAGTCGGAATCGTGGAGAGAGCTCTCTGCAGCAGGAGCTACAAAAGGCGCCGGATGGGCAGAGCGGAGGAGCGTCGACGATCTATGGGGCGACGTATGGTCTGAGGTGTGTTTTCCAGTCTTTCAACTCTTCTCATTCTTTTGTGGATTTTTTCTTTCTTTCTTTCTTTCTGTTTTTCAATGATCTTATTCACACCCGCTAACGAAAATGAAAACAGCTGGGACTTTTGGAACTTGCCAAGGGCAACCCTTACAGTGCCAAATCGGACTTTGAAACGGCTCTTACTCACTCTCCGGATCACCCAGTCGCCATCACCGAGTTGGCCAACATTCTTCTGGATGTGTATAGCGAAAAGTTGTTGCCTCTGCCAATCGTGCCGGCTCTAGAATCAGTCGATAACTCCGACAGAGCGGGCCTAACCTGGCCCAGAAAGGCCGTGCAGGAGGTATTTGCGGAGACGCTGCCGTCTTCACCACTTGGGCTTGGTGTCTCGCCGCCCTTGCAGCAGAAAGATGCGGCCGACGACGACAACAACGACGACGTTGCTTCTGCTGGTGCTGCTTCAAGCACATATGACCAGTTGCCAGCTCCCTACAAGGCCACGAAGCTACCTCTTGTGGACCGCTTATCCGCTCGCGAACGCGCATTCACCCTTCTTTCTGGACTGACGCGTCTCGGGACCGGCTGGGACAACTCTGACGCATGGTTTGCCCTAGCTCGTGCTCACGAGGAGAGTGGACAAGCCGAGAAGGCCAAAGAAGTTTTATGGTGGTGCGTCGAACTCGAGGAGGCCAAGGGGGTACGAGAGTGGCGAAGTCTGGGCAATGGGGGATACATTATTTGACCCGGGGGCCAAGCCGATGCGTCGCAAAACCATGCAGACATATATTAGTTTTTGTTTAGTATACACCTAGGACCGAATATGTATTATTAATATCTCTTCCATGCTGTCTTGATATGAACATGGGTATGAACATGCATTGACGTGAACGGAGAAAGTAAAAAAAAATCATGAGATGTAACATGCGCGTTGCGCCGACCTTGTCACATAGCGAACCATAACTCCTGCTAGATGAATATGCGAATCCGGGAGAAACTGTGCCGTCCGATAGAACTGGACCCCGCGGCCGTGTCTGTTCTGCTAAAACGTCCCGGCTTCGGTTCTCACACGGGAGTTTTTGAATCTATTCGTGTCTGGCGGGTAGATTTACGGCGTACCTAATGGGGCTAATGGGGCAGATAGATAAAGGATAAATAGAGAATAAGTAGACGGAAGGCGGAGATTATATATTAAAAAATATTTAAAGAGGATAGATATGTACGAATTAGTGTCTAGGCATGTCTTCTTCTGCATATCGTCCTGTCTCTGGCGTATTTTAAATGTGTATAGAAGTATTGATTTCTAAGAATACTACTACTACTACTGCTACTGCTGCTGCTGCTGCTGCTTCCATAACCCAAGCCCAAAGCAGCATAGCATAATTGTAATTAGGAACTCGGGAGCTTTGCCCGCATCGTGCGTGGGCACAAAACGCAGGGAAGAGTCGAGAAGCATAGTCTTCCAGATTTAACGCTGTACAATAAATATCATAAAGCTGTGCAGTAACAAAGGAGAATATTATAGATGTTACACGGAATCCTTATATTTTATTATATATCAATCAGTAAATGGAAGTAAAAACGTATCATCAAGTTCTGCCTACATCGTGTAAGAAAACAGCAAAGCACAGAACTTGGACAGTACGTTCTCTGCCACGCAAGTACATGGCACTAAAAATATGTATAGAAAGAAGGGAAGTTGAAGAAAGAAAAAACAGCTAGTAAAGAAGATGACGGAAATGGGCGGGGAAAACAGCTTGCGAAGAGAGCTGACGGAAAGAGGGAAAGACAGCTCGTGAAGAAGAAGGTGGGACTAGGGCATCCGACGTCTCTCTCCCTGCGCCTAGGATGACGATAGATTCGGCTGGCATGGGGGCTCTAGTAGCACAATTACTCTACACTCTTGAAACGAGTCCAGCTCCCCCGTCTTTCGACAGACATAGAGCTGCTGTGATTCAAGTCATAGAAATACAATTGAGTTTTTATCTTCTTATCTCTTTTCTTTTCTTTTCTTTTCTTTTCTTTTCTTTTCTTTTCTTTTCTTTTCTTTTCTTTTCTTTTCTTTTCTTTTCTTTTCTTTTCTTTTCTTTTCTTTTCTTTTCTTCCCTCCCCTTCTCTTCTATCTTCTTTTATCTCTCTTTATCTCTTCTCTTCTTACTATTTCTATTTCCATAGGGCCTCATGTATGTACTATATTTACTTATATTAATTTATTTTATTTCATCTACTCAGTTCTACCTCGTCTACGTTCATTGTACTCGTCCTTCGCTCTTCTTCGGTGTTTTTGCTTTCCAGTGGTTGTATGTGCTTCTTTTTTGTGCGCGCGCGCGTGCGCGTGTCCATCACAACCGGTACACAAACCCGCACCACCATCCTAACATCCCAACCAAGAATAATACATCAACACAAACAAAGCCCGCATCAGAGAACAAAAATCTTTTTTCCATCAAGCAGTCTAACGGGGCAGGGTGTAGGTTCTCTACCAGCCCCCCCCCCCCCCTTTCGAGCTCTGCTTTCCTGCTCTCGATTATGACTACAGCTCCAGAAATATCTTCTGTGGTCGATGAATGATGATGTTGTACATGGTGTATAGTGTGAAAGAGCTACTTTACGTTTAAATAGTCCATGGTGTAGAATATAGTACATCCACTTCTGTCTGTATACCACGTAGTGTATAATATGACATGTCGAATGAACGTCTACATAGTACATAGTGCATAATACCCAATTCATGTCTGCATCTTTGACATGGTATATAATAAACATATACACTTTCGTCTATATAGACTATAGTACAGACATGGAATATAATAAAATATATCTAATTCCGCCTCTATACTTGACATGTGCTACACATCACTTCCACTCGACATTTCCATCGAGACAATGTCCCAGCCTCTTAAGCGCCCTTGCCCCTCCCTCCAGAATAGCCCTCTCCGGCGCCAAGAAAAGAAGAGCAGCAGCGGCAGCAGCCGTCAGGGCCCTGTCGCCGTCTTTTATTCGAGTTCATCTTCAATAGAAGTTGTATCACGTTCATAGTTTTCATTTCGTTCTTGGGAGGGCATAGAGGAATCTCACTGGGATGGAGGAACCCCTTCTCAGGCCCTCCAGCTTACGCTTAGACTAGTCCCGCAGAGGTCACGCAAGCATGGCTCCTCACATTTGAATCTCAGTGCTTCACGACACCTCCGCCCCCCCTTTTTTTTTTAAATCGTCCATTCAACTGAAACATTATCTATGGCTTGGCCTCCAACTCCTACTCCTGGTATGAACTCGTGGGGATCTTTTTGAAATGTTTCTTTTCGTGACATCCAATGGTTTTCCTTCCTATGTTGCGGCGTGAGTACACCTTGTCTGTTTTTTTTTTCCCGAATGATGATGATAGATAGTAAGTGCGTACATAATCGAGATGCAGCCCTCGTCGATATGCTAACCGTCCCATCCTTGACTCCTGCTTCCCACCCCCCCCTTTTTTTTCCTCCTCTCTTCTCCGTCCATACTCTCTATTGTCTGCTCTTCAGGAGAATCTGCAAATAGGTTGCAAACGTCTTCTTGTCCGTCGATGTTGTCAGTGATCTCAAAAACTCCTCCTCATTAATGCCTAGGGTAGGAAACAGTCGATTCTGCAAGTCTTGAATGAAGGCATCACCTGTTTTGGTGTAAATTACCTGCTCCAAGCCAGCAATCTCCGTCAAGACTTGCTTAGTCTGGGCATCCTGAGCGGGACGGAAGCCGGGGTTGCGCATCACTTCCCAGCATACTGAATGGAAGCGATCAATCATGAAGCGGTCGAATCCAGATATCGAGGGGATCGGGCTCCCGGTGGGGGCAGTAGGGGTTTGAGAGATTGTCGCAACGTCTGGCCCACCCCAAATGGCCGAGATTCGAGCCATGAGGCTGAAAGCAAGTCGGCTAGGTCCAATATTCCCGTCCAATGTCTTGGCCAGCTCTGTGATGGATGAGATCATCGGCTCAAAGAATCCCTGGTTCGCTTCGCTGATGAGAACACCTTCCAGACCGTTGTTCAAAATGATTTGCAGAAAGGACAGGTACTCTCGCCGGAGCTCAGCGAGTTGTATCTCATCGTCGGTGCCGGAAATGGGCTCGGAGAGTCCTCCAAAGATTCGTTGCAACAGAGGAGTGAGGAGAGCGTTGAGTACGTCATAAATCTCGGCCTTGAAACCAAACACCACTTGGTCCAGTAAGCGCAAGAACATGGCCATCTCGTCCTTGGATGAACTCTGAGACAATAAGCCTTCGATCCACTGAGGCAGTTGTGGCAGCACGGCTGAGCCGAGAACGCCAAGGAGCTTCGAAAATGCAGAGCGACATGCTGTTCGGATCTCAGCTGATGAATTGAGCTGGTTCAGAGCAATAAGAATCGCTTCCGCTGCTCGGGAAAACTCGTCCGAGACTGCCTTCTCTGGTGGGGGATGATGTTGAGTTGCAGCAGACCCAGGGCTCCAGTCTGAGTATCCATGAGCCAGAGTGCCAAGGGCCATCACGATGTGATGAATCTGCAAGGTTGCCTGGGCGTCGCCCGACTTGGCGCGCGCAAGATGGATCTCCATGTCCTGGAACAGAGGCTCCATGACTGATCGAGCATAAAGTGCTTGCTTGTCGGCAGGGGTACTGCTGGTTGACGAGATACATCCAATCGCCTCGAAGAGATATAACTGGCTGGTGAAGAGGGCGTCGGCCGAATGGTCAGATTCGTCTGACGACATGTCATCGTCGGCATCCTCGCCGGGTATTTCGGCCCTTATGGGCAGGAGGTCACCAATCGAGGAGATGACAGTTTCAGCGACGTTTCCCACCTGGCTGCGAAGTTGCTTGATGAACCGATGAAAGAGATACCACGACCTTGTCTTGATACGAGCATGTTCGTGATGCACGAGACGGACAAAATTTTCCAAGACCTGCGGAATGTATGTGGGATGGGTTTCGAAAACGATGCAATAACGAACGCAAATTTCCATATATTGCAGCAAGATAGCAGGATGGGAAAAGCTGGCAATGCCTGAAAAGTGATTCAACACAAGATTAGATGACGGAGATATTGATGAATATTTAAAATCAATGATAGTGCAAAAGCAAAAAAAAAAAAAAAAAAAAAAAAGGACTCACCTGACTCGACCATCTTCTGCATCATTACTACGAGTCTCTCCGATGCTTCCGTCGAAGGCTGATTTTTGGTTCCAAGACCTTGATTCGGCAACGCCAGCTCTCCAAACAAGTACATTTCATATAGTGCCAGGTCAAGATCCCTCCAGTCCATTTGAGATCCTTGTTGGTCCAGACCTTGAAAAGTGTTCGCAACCAGGCCGCTGAGCATGTCCATATAAAGGGCTTGGTCAATCGCTGCAATGGTCTTCTGCAGGTTTTGTAATTTGCGTCGCAGTTCTTGGAATTCTGCCTCGTCGGTCTGCTCGTCCTCGTTGCCCCAGGTGGATGATTCGTCGTATCGCATCTTACGGATGATGGCGTCAAGGATCGGAGCGAGCATACTGGAGAAGTCCTGAGGAAGCTGACCCAGCTTCCTCAGAAAAGTAAGCAGGTCTGTGAGGGCCGGAATGACTGTAGAGCAAACTTCGTCGTACTCATCGGCGAAGAGGCGCAAGAGGAAGGGAAGAAAGCCATGGAGATGCTGCTTGGCTCTTTCCTTACAGTCTTCCCCAACCTGACCGTCGTCAAGAGCCTTGACGATATCAGACATGACGGTATTGACAAGCTTGGCCACAGCTTCCGCCAATTCAGTATCATATTTTGCTGTGCCCCTGTCCGTGCTCAGCGGAGCACTGGCAAGAAGTTGTGCGACGATTTCCTGCAGATTGAGGAAGGATATCAACTCCATCTTGTCTGCCGAGCGCATCTTTTTGCCGCAAATTTCAGTCAGCGTGTCAATGGCTGTGTCTCGAACCTTGTCTTCGCCACCGGCATTGGTACGGCCGACCATGGGAAGAAGCAGGCTGATCATATCCTGACTGACGACAAGCGAGATATCCATCCAGCTGACCCATTTGCCCACAACCTTCAACACCAACTCCACGACAGTGTCGTTGTCATTGTACTTGGTCAGAAGTTGTTTCCAAGAGTCTGCAACTTTGTGAATGTCCTGTGCTCGGAGCTGGTCCTTGAGCTCGGTATTGCGCTTGGCGTCGTTGCTTTGGCGAGACAGCAGCATGTCGGCAATCTCATCATGGATCGAGGAGAGAATTCGAAGATAGAACAAAACGCCAATGATGCTGTCTCTACTATTCGATATGCCGGTCAACTCCCAGAAGTCGTCAAGAAAACTCTGCCACCCATCTTGATAGAGAAAAACGAAAAGATAGGTCAGGGTCTGGGTGAGCTTATTCTGAAGTGAGACTGGATCCGCTTGTTGTTGGGCATCAGGGCCATAGCTCTGCTGGACATATTGGAGGAGTGTGTATTTTAAATAGGATAGACTCGCGGCATCAAGACCCTGCGTATGAACAGCGTAGTTGACGACCTCGAGACACACCATTCGAACGACCTCGGAGGCTCGTGGGGTCCGAGCAAACAGATTCGTGCATGCTTGCCAGCCCTGCGGGTCAGAACGCAGCTGGTTGAGATACTCAAAGGCCTGCTCCTTGACGGACTGATCGGACATGGGGTTGGACAGAATTTCGACGGCATTTTCAACCTGTGCAAGGTCCAGACGAACGGTCATGGTCAGCATACTAGCAAACAACAATACGTTTTGCTTTTCCGAGACCTGGCACGACCTGGCACGACCTGCCGACAAGACAAGTCGTTATGCAGTAGACTTTTTGGGCCGTACGCACGCCATGGCAATGGTCAGGACATGTAAAAAATGGCGGGGCAGGGGTGGAACGCGACAAAAGAAAAGGTCACGATGCAGGCCGGCGTCTCATGCACTTACCTGGGCCTCCATCATGGCCACCGTGTGAGGAGTTCCTTCCTCTTGGTACAGGGACAATGCAATGACGAGCTTGTTCGTGAACGCTGCTACAATACCGGCAGCCTTGTGTACGTAGCATGCAGCATGCTTGTTTGGGACTCGAGTGACGACAAGGCTACCGTGGAGTCATGCCGATGGCAGCGATGAGGACGGTTCAGAGGTGATAAGACGCGGCGCGGGGGGGGGGGGGGGGGGAGGGTGGTAGCGGAAGTTTGACTGAGAGGAGTGTCCGAGGATTCACTACCAGGCCGAAAAAGCCCCAGATGGTTGTATCACCGGAACAGCCTCGCGGAACGAAAAGGAGTCGCCCTCTTGGCTCCCAAGTATATGCGGTCTTTATCTGCTCGTGCCCAAAAAGTCGGTGCAGTTCTCTCGTGCCGACGTGGGGTCGGTTTTCTGCCAGTCGGATGGATGTTCTGGCGCGGCAGATTTTCGGACAAAGTGCATTCTTGTGCGTGCCGAGGGTTGCTGTGCCACGAGGGCTGGAAATGCATGAACTCTACAGTGTGAGAATATCCATTATTGCACTGGCAGGGGCGGTGAGTCAGAGCTACCAGATGTGCTATTACTTACCGCAACCTCATTGTGACGATGCATAGCATTGAACCTCCGAGTTGGTGACAATCAGGGCTGAGATCTATTCGAGCATCGCCTGGCAGTTGTCTCGATGATTTTGCACCACTGGTAATAATAGAGGTGCTCGTGCCGCGCCGAGCAGCATTATCTGGTTTCAGGAATTCTGACGTGTTATTCCGTCATGTTGAGTTGAGATTGTTTTTATATTTCTCTGGCAACATGGTCTTTTTCTTTAATATATACATGTGTATACATATGTATAGTATTGTGATTTATTCTTTTTTTCATGTTATTTTCTATTTTCTTTTCTTCTATTCTCTTCTCTTCTCTTTCCTTTTTCTTTCCTTTTTCCTTTTTCTTTTTTCTTTTTTCTTTTTTTTTTGACTTCATGGGCAAGCTCACGCCCCTGGCGAAGCGCACCTGCATTTCCATGATTCCAAAATCCGCATAACAATCTACCCAACCGCCATGACCTTATTGCTCTGTTCTCAGGAACGGGGCATTCTTCATTCGCTGAATGAAAATCAGCAGGGCGACAAGTCTGGGCTTGTTCTGGTGGCGGTCAGACATTCTGGGGGCGGATAATGCCACTGTGCAAACTGGACAGCGCGCTTTCCCGTCGTATTTTCATTTTTTACAAAAATATTTTCAGGCAAAATAAAAGAGTCATTCATGAAAAACAAAAAGCCCCCTTTTCGACAGCGTAAATCTCACGGGTTTGATCATGAGGGGCATTATGCAATGCGGGTCTGGTAGCAATTTTCTTCAGCAGGAGCAACAACAGCCACAATAGCAACAACAGCAATACCAACAACAGCAGCAGCAATAACAACAACAACAACAGAATTAAGGGGCTTTGATGCGGATAGCCGTAAGCACCTGTCGCAAACAAGTCATATGGCGCGTTCCTCTTGAAAAGCAAGCCCGGACTCGCGGATGAACCAAGCTCAAGTCGGCCAGGCCGAGCTAGGTTGGCTCTCCATGACGGAGGTATACCGTCTTCATATGTCCTTTGATCGGCAAATAAATGACCTCAAGTTATGCATATGCACACTGTAGA
The DNA here is from genome assembly GCA_000223055.1 of Claviceps fusiformis PRL 1980. Taxonomy (NCBI): domain Eukaryota; kingdom Fungi; phylum Ascomycota; class Sordariomycetes; order Hypocreales; family Clavicipitaceae; genus Claviceps; species Claviceps fusiformis. The sequence goes on from AFRA01000004.1 coordinate 24,790, forward strand.
AACGTTCCCAACAAGCGTCCTCTGTAGTGGTTTTTGGCGCCTCGCAAGAATTTGTGTAGGGGGCAAAGCCTCGAATACGACCGCGCTCAACGGCGTCCTCGTGGCACAAAGAATAATCCTATCTGAGAGTCTGCGATGCACGGAACGGAAAGGCTCTCTTCAGATGACGATGACTCGAATGGCGCCTTACCGCACCCAGAGGGATGCCACTGTCTAGCGTGCATGAGTGGGAACGCGATGAGCTAGCCACGTTGGTGGTGTCTGTGTTACTGGTGCTCCTGTCCTGGAGCTCTGTTCCGGAGTGCCTTTCTTCCCTACTTATCCTTTGACTTTTTTTTCCACTCGCAGACCTACTTGGTGGATCTACCAGTATTTAACTTTCATTCTTTTTGCTTTCTCCAGTCATCGCTCTTCCATACTTCAGAGTGGGACAGGTGCCTTGTGTGTTGTTTCATCTTCTTCCCCGTTAACGACTGCCCTGCCATTGATTGGCCGACAAACGCTCGAGCAAAAAATGGGGTTGCGCACATGCAACAGCGGAAGCGCCGAGCTTCGACAAGTCGATCGTCCACGTTGCCGATGAGATCCAGGCGGGAGAGGAAATCATTCCGAGTATAACGCATCATTACGACATTGGACGAAGAGTTTCATGCATCATGTATGGGGGCTAAATTCTTGTTTCTTTTTTTTCTCCCCCTCCCTCTTCCCCCTACGCCCAACTTTTTTTTTCTTTTTTTTTCTTTTTCATTGCTTGATATTATGCAGTGATGGCTGCATCGCGGCAAAGCGATAGCCGCCACGTCTCAACTCAAGCTTGTGCCCGTAGACATGGTGGTGGCCAACAGATTCGTCTTGCATGCAGCATCAATCCGTATTCCACTATGCTTCATACATTGCAGGCGAGATACGTCCGCATCAAGCATGTGGGTTTGCATCCAGTCCTTTTGTGGGCTCTCGCATTTGCCTGTGTCCAAAACAGCAATCTTAATGGTACTGGAAGGGTTTTCGCAAATTAAAATGCCTAAAAATAAAACCATTATGGCCGGAAACAACATGGTGTTGGGCGCTTCAACAGCCTTGTGTTACAAGGGCCGGTTCATTTATGTGATGACCCTCAAGCCTCAAGTAGACGTATCAGGAAGACCACGGCTCTATGTACCGAATGTCCATTGGACCAGAAAAAGTGTTCAAATGTTGATGGGCAGAAAAGGCTGGAAGGTGCCAAATCACCACAGTGGTTCACCGGGGGAACCAAAAAAAAAAAAAAAACTAGCAACATGACGGCCGACTGACAAGAGATGATTCTGACGGCGAGCATCTGCACAGAAGACGCGAGATAATGGGCAGGGAGCTTTTTAGTGCATGTTTCGGTTGAATTGAAAAGGCGCAGGTGCAGTCCGGCGTTTTGAGCCATGTTGTACCAAGGCACCACACCATGGTAGATCGGTTCCTGCATTAGCGTTGTTGGAATTGAGTCGGACAGAGGCAGGAGCGGCCTAATAAGGCGCCTGCCATTTCTGCCTCAGCAGAAGCACCAAGCCAAGTTGACGGCAGGCACAAACGATGTGCACCTACTTGTCCTGCTGTGCGGCGACTGCATCTTCTTACGTCGTACCTGACCGTTGCGCATAGTCATCACGCTCGTATGACGTCTGTGCAAAGGCGGCAAAGGCATCGAAGGTGGCGCTCAGCGCCGCCCCGTGGCCCAGGAGTCCCAAAACTTGCGCATGTCTGGTATAGTAACGAAAGAAATAGCGGCCACCAGACCCGTCCGTACCAATCGGGGCCGATCGGGGCCAATGCGAAGTTGGAAATATTTCGTTCGCATCGCGAAATGTGCCTGCATGTGCCTTGGCTCAATGCGTTTTGGGTCTGCTCTCCACATTCACAGCTCGAGGGAGGGCGAAATGAAAGCGCAAGCACGCCAACATGAGGGGTCGTCCGCGCATGACGGCTCGAAAAGCCCGAATCACCGTGATCAAGGGCAATCTCCTGCCTTTTTTATTTTTATTTTTCATTTGGTTATCCACCAAAGGACAACCAGTGCCACTCGACTCAGGAGTCCGGATCCCTGAGCCTAATAGCAGCACAAGTCAGCCAGCCGTCTCCGACATATCCTGGTTCGAAGCAAGCATGAGGCTGCTTGACCATGACCGAGAGATGCAGCCGAGATTAGGGCTGGTGGGATTGACCCCTGAACCAGCTGCGAAAGTATTATGGCGGTACCGGGGCCAAAGAAGGAGCCAGCACAGCACAGCACAGCACAGCACAGCGCTGTGTGGGTTGTGTTGAGTTGTGCCGATCGAAGAAGAGAAGAATCGAGGTTTTCGATGGGTGGGTACTCGAAAGGTACGAGTCACTGCCGTGCACTTTTCTCTTCTTTTTCTTCTTTTTTTTTTGTTGTTGTTTTCTTTCTTTTTCATGGCTGTGAATCAGATGTGGATGGCTGCATTGGAATCAGTGGTCTTCGTGGGGCCGGCGACAGCACCGCTCATTAATGCAGAACAGAGTAGTAGGTACACCGCAGATTGCAATGCATGCGTCGATCAACATTGTGTAGATACGTCACAGTACCTGGTATCTAGCAGCTATAACCTTACTACCTGGGTACCTAGTAGGTAAGTAGGTACCTACATCAATGGGAAAACAAGCATTTGCGTGTGCTGCACGCACAGTTACTTCACACACAGTACAAAATAATCAGGTACGTCTGCGGGCTGTCGAACTAGCAATTGCTTGCAGGGCATCATGACCTGCAGACAGCAGACACACAGCAGACAGCAGACAGCAGACAGCGGTTGCACCGGCGTCAAGCTTCGGCTTCGGCGAGCGAATCGATCAATGATGCCTCAGGTCCAAGTTTAAGTTCCCTACTTAGGTAGCTAAGTACTTACCTAGTACTAGGCAGGTAGGTAGGTACTTGGTGCCAGCACGACCGAGCACTTCGCAATCACAGCGTCTGGCGCCTGGAACCCAACAGCCCATGCGCACAAAGTGGAGGCACACTGTGGCGCGCCCCACCACGAAGCATCGGTGTCTCCACTCAAGGCGACTTGGAGGACCATTCGACCGTTTTACCCCTGGCTTAGCGTTAGTTGGAGGGAGGAGGAGAGAGGAGGAGAGAGGAGGAGAGAGGAGGAGAGGTGGGGGAGAGAGGAGGACAGGAGGAGGAAGGGGGGGCACATGGCGCAGCGCAATTTCCAATGTCCCGGGGAGAGCGTTTCGCTGGTGAACATCGGGAAGCAAGGAGAGCGGGAAAAGTCCAAGACGGGATGTAGCATGGCCGAGAGCGAGGGCGCGAGCACTGAGTCCTGGGCAGTTGTTGTCGGTCGCCTGGACGGTATTAATATCGCGCCCTCCTCCGTTCACTTCCCCAATCTCCTCTTCCCTCCTCCTTCCTCAGCCAGAACAGCATCTCTCCACTGTACCGTTTTTGCCTCACTTTCTGACTTCGGTCGTCCATTCTTTCAACCGCTACTTTTGCAGTTCACATCTTTTTCTCCTTCTCCAGCTTTGTCACTCGTTCCTCGCGAACCCCAAGCAAATCATCAAGATGCGTTTCTCTGCCGCCGCCGCCGCCGCCGCCGTCATGGCTGGCTCTGCCGTCGCCCACGCTCCCGCTCCCGTCTCTACTGACTACACCACCGAGCTCATCACCATCACCCACTGCGCGGAGACCGTGACCGACTGCCCTGCCCGCTCCACCACCACCACCAGCATCGTGCGACCCCTCACCACCGAGGTCGTCTGGTCCACCCGTGTGCACACCATCACCGAGTGCCACAGCACTGTCACCGACTGCCCGGCCCGTCACAGCACTGAGATCTTCTCCGTGTCCACCGTCACCCCGGTTGCCACCCCGACTGCTCCCGCCGGCACTCCCTCTGCTCCCGCCGGCACTGCTTCTGCCCCTGCTGGCACTGCTTCTGCCCCTGCTGGCACTCCTTCTGCCCCCGGCGTCAGCCCGGCTCCTGTGCCCTCCGCTCAGTCTTCTTGCCCTGGCTATGCCGTCACTGCCATCACCAGAAGCTACACCACCGTCCTCACCACTGTCGAGTACCAGACCATCGATGCCCCTTGCACTGGCAGCCCCCAGGGCACTGGCTACCCCCCCAACCCCACCTACCCCATTGGTGGCAACACCACGTACGTTTTCTTGGCCCTTTTCTTTTTTTTATTATCCTTCTCGCCGTGGCATCGCGTTGGCTAACAAAAAATCTCTTCACAGTACTCCCAGTGTCCCTGTCCCCACTGCCGGCGCTGCTACCCTCGGTGGCTCTGCCATCCTGGCCGCCGTTGCCGGTCTTGCCGCTCTCGTCCTTGCTTAAATTTCTTCGTTCGACTTCTTAGTTGAATCCTGAAGGGCAGGGTCACCGCAATTCACTTTTTCCACGACGGGCAATTTTCGTTGAACATATATATCCATTATATATTGGCATCTACGCTGGACAAATGTACAGAGTGTAACTTAGATACGCTGAAATATCACTAGCATCTACGGCAAGAATACGCGCGCTTTCACGGATACTTTTCTCATGTATTTAATTTTCTAATCTGTTTTAACGGGGATGGCGTTCGGGAGAGTGGCGGTCTTTGATCAGCAGGTACAAATAGACGGCTCTCTCTGGATGTCATGCTTTTTGACGAAATACGCCTTATAGTAAAACACTCATTTCGCTTACGTGTGCTCCTCTGCCATGAGTCTCGTCCAACCGACGCCTCGACCAACCAGCATCCATCGTCGCTCCTGCCAGGTGGGAAATTGCATCCCCATGCGATGACACCGCCCGGCCAATCACGTCAAATCCTCTCCCCCCTTTTTTTCTTAATTCTTTTTTCAGGTCCAGTCCCATGTCTCTCCCCTGAACCAGGGCCCAAGCTCCACCGCACTTGACCATCCAGATTCGTGTCTTTTGTGGAGTGTTTCTTCCTCTTTCCTCGTGTTTCTTGTGCCCTTGATTTCGGGAGAGATGTACGCAGCGAGGACGCTGGTGTTTTTTTTTGGTTTTTTTTTTTGTTTTTTTTTACCTGCATTTGCTTTCACTTTCTGGCGGCCTTGCATTAGCGTTTATTACGGTCGAGGCAGGCTCACTTGAGTCCGGAGGTGCGGCGGGCTGATGAGGCCAGCGAGGCGACTGGAAATCACGCTCTATCTTCCCCCCACAGTGTGGCTGTGCCTCAGCACCGCATCAAGTAAGTACCTAGGCGGCAGATGGGCACTTGAGGTGGTGTCTTGTGTTTTGTGCCGCCACTCGGCAAAAGGGCTGGGCACAAGGGCCGTCGTCATGGGTGCAGGGTGCAAGTACCTGCGTACCCGCCGTAGATGGTATGCCGTACCATGTACCACGACAACCTGAGGCTGCTCGAGTGGCCCTGTTCCTGCAGGAGCGAGCCGGTATCCAGTCGGGGGGGGGGGGGGGGCAAAGCCCCTTTTCACCACCGTGTATCACGCCGAGACAGAAAATGTCTCTTCCTTTTTAGAGACTACGGTTCGAGACCGTTGGGCCAGCAAGAAGAAAGTGGCAGAGCCCCTTGTGTGATGGGTACATGTACGTGTTGTACCTGCGCGCAAGTCACAGCGCTGTCGGTACAAACCATCCATCGGAACGAGGGACCAGAACTGCAATGTGGGCGATTAGTTGGCCGGGATTTCTCATGACGTCTGGTCTGGTCGGTTGCGCGCCGCCCTGTCTGGATTCTAGAGCAAGTCTGGGCAGGGGAAATGCGGTGCCATGCGTATTTGCACGTTTGAGCTGCAGATAAATAAATAGAGCGAAGGGTGCTTGATTACAACGAATGGGTATGCGGAGATGGCGATGGTGACGTAACGGGCACAACGGGCACCCATTGTGAACTGAATTCAGGGGTTGCGCTCTACGTGGGTGCATATCCGGGTGAACCCGAGAGATGTCATGGCAAAAATTGTATGGCACAATTTTTGGGGATTTCCTGCACGGTACGTGCAATGTGATTGTCCATCCGTAGCAGTGCGGCGCATGCAGGCGTTGTTCCGGCATGTCATTTCACTGACCTCGCTGGTGGTGCTGTTGTGCCCTTTGTTTTACACACACATCTTCTGTTCATGGACTTCGCCCGCGCTGCGGGATTCCGTGCCGCCCCGGGGACGTCTGGTCTGATCGTGCCGCGTCTCGGGGTAGCCAGCTACGTCGCCATTGCTGCAGTATGTATCTCGTCAGCATGTCGCCTTTGTGGTCATCCATGACCCGCTCTCCCAGTCAGGGCAGACGTCGGTGGTTTTCCCTCTTCTATTACGTTCGTTTCCGATTTCCTTCCTTTGGCCATTGTCTCGTTTTCGTCCGCGGGGGATTAAAAAACACGGAGTCCGCGGCCACGCGCAACCACCCTGGATATCCGGTCTTGGCCCAACGAGCAGCATCACGACTCGTTCGACAAGATTCGGCCTGTTCTCGTGGGAAGCACGTCCTGCACGCGGGCACCGTTCCTTGGAGCTCGTACCGCGTGTTAGACGTGGAGCCCGACTGACTCGCTCGGTGGCTGAACAGCGGCATTCCTGATCGTGGAGTAGTCCCTTGCACGGATATGTCGAGTATAGATGTGTTGTGAGGAGGAAAGGGGATAAAGACAAAAGGCTAGAAAACAGTTGTTTGTCCCCTTTTTTTTTTTTTTTTTTTTTTTTCCCTTTGCTAACACGACACACACCGATCATGTCCTGCATCAAGGAAACAGGGTGCGGCGAAATTGTCGCGATGGACAAGCAACAACGCAAGAATCCGTCAAATATTAGCCTCTAACTTTGGCTCCAGACCGAATGGATTATCCTTATATCGTGACAAAAAGCGCTTGCCACCGCCGGGCATCTTCTGGCATTTGGTTGACATAGACGCGAGTTGGTCTCCCCAAGAACGACAACACGGAGATCTATCCAAGTCTGTTCATAACAATGGATACATGCATTCTTTTACGTTGGCAGCGCACGGGCATACTATCCAACACGCCATGGGCCCGAATATTGACCTGTTTGGCAGCCGTTTCCCCGCCTCTTCGGAACCGATTCAGCTGCGGATTGCTGAGAGGACATACCGCGAGTGGTCACGCCCCAACGATTCACTGAATAATGAACAGTATTACCGCCCAAGCACGCTCTGGGCGTCGCCTCTCCCATTCCATTATCAAAAATGTTGCAAACGACCTACCTGGCCCACGAACTTGAAGCAGTGTACCACGCCAAAGGGCGCATCATAAAGTGTCGGAGCTGAAAAAATTGTCACCCGTAGCCTTGCATCGCGCCGGGGCTGACGCGAAAGCCTGCCTCCTGATGCTCGATTTTTTTTTTCTTTTTTTTTTCTTTCTTTTCTCAAGACAAGACTAGATGACCCAACAGCGGTCCGTGAGCAGAATGTACAGCCTCGTCGGGCAAGGCATATTTTTTCCTTCAACGTTGTCAGGCTCAGCCCTCATCCGAGGAGCAAAGCAAATGAGTTATCATATTCAGTGCTGCGCCATCCATGATGCGTCTGTCTCTGGAGAAGAAGAAGCCTCTGCAAATTCAAGCCCTCTGTGCTCTGTCGTATGCTAGCCGCGGGCGCGAGTTCTTGGATGGAGGGCACAAAACAAAAAAGAAAACAAAAATGTGGTCGTCATTGGAGAGTGGCATGGTGGCTGGGTTCCGCGACGTGAAATCTGATTGGCCAGTGATCCCATTCGGGCAAAGCAAGAGCAATGCTTCCCGGCCGCGTCCCGTGTTCCGGGTCCCGGGTCCCGACTCCCGACCGCGCGGGCTTGGCGTTATCCGAGGCTGCTTTTTTTTTTCTTTTTAATTCCTTGCGCCTTCTGGTTCTACAGCACCGCATCTGCCTGCATCGAACAGGATGAGCCCTTTTCTGGAACCTCTTGTCTCCACCCATCTACTCTCTCCCAGCTCCAGGCAGCCGTGAAAAGACACCCAAGACAGCCTGTAAAACGTCACCCAAAAAATGAGCCGCAATCATGGCGCTGCCGGCGCTGCCACCTTACGCGTGAGCTCACGACGGGGCTGACAGAGAAATCGCCAGACAAGTGGCTGCTGACATGGAGATCCGATCGATAATTGGCGGCCAGTAGGCGTCGTCAGCGCCGGCCCACGAGGGGCGGCCTCGGCGCTGCTCGCAAGTCCAGAATGACGACGTTGCCAGCCACGAGCCAGAAAAGCTTATCGGAGTCATTGGATTACAGCCCCGAGTATGAGGTTCACCACCGTTGGCGCTTGCTGCATTGTCTTATATATAAACATGTGCATGTCTCGGCAGCAGATCAGAATATACTTTACGGGAAAAAAAAACCCCCCCGATCATTTCAATAAAACGTCCCCCTTCCCGGTGCAACCACGATAATAACCGCCATGTCAGCACAACTCCCCCCCGACATCAAGCCCTTTGGCCCCGACAGCAACTGCGACTTGAACACCTGTCCGGTGGAACTCAGCCTCTACACGTACCGACCGTCCCTGGCCGCCAATGCGACTTTCCTCGCCTTGTTCGTCCTGATCGGCTTGGTTCATGGCTACCTTGGATATCGGTGGAGAAGCTGGGGTTTCATGGTTGGCATGCTTCTCGGGTGTATGAGCGAAGTGATAGGATACGCAGGGCGAATTATGCTCTACAACAATCCATTTTCGTTTGCGGGATTCATGATACAAATTGGTAGGTTTGACGGAATTGCTTTTGCAGTTGAAGAGAAGAAATGATAGAATGGGTGAAAGAGAGAGAGAGAAAGAAAGAAAGAAAGAAGGGGAGAAAAAGAAAGGGAAAAAAAAAAGGAAAGGGGGGGAGGAATAATTTTTTTTCTCTTTCTGCAAGCTTCCCTTTTGCTCTACTTTCACTGACCTGGGTATTGTGCTTCCTAGTCTGTCTCACCATTGCACCCGTCTTTTATACAGCATCCATATACGTTACTCTGTCTAAGACAATCCTTCACTTCGCCCCTGAGCTCTCCCGCTTCAACCCCATATTCTTCTACTGGATCTTTATCCCCTTCGACGTCGTCTGCCTCGCCCTCCAGGCCGCCGGGGGTGCCCTGTCGACCAACTCGACGGGCGCAGACAGGACGGGCGTGGAAATCTCCATGGCCGGTCTCGCGCTGCAGGTCATCGTGCTGACGGCCTTTGCGGCCTGCTTCGCCGATTACATGATCCGATATGTGCGCTCTGACGGCGCGCGCAAATTCGACTGGCGCCTCAGGTCCTTTTTCGGGGGTCTCGTGACGGCGACGTTGCTGATCTTGGCTCGGTGTGCGTATCGCGTCGCGGAGCTAAAGGATGGGTATGATGGGGACTTGATTCACGAGGAGGCGCCCTTTATCGTGCTGGAGGGAGTGTTGATTGTTCTTGCTGCGGTGGCGCTGTGTTTTGGGCATCCCGGGCTGGTGTTTGGGCGGGAGGAGGCGGTTAAGGGGTCGGGGTTTTGGAGCGAGGAGGGCGGCGGTGGTGGTGCTGGGGAGGTTTTTGAGAGAAAGTAGGTGCATGTGGTTACTGGGCTGCGATGCTTTGGCGTTCAATGACGAAACATTCCATCCTGGGAGATGGACAAAAGATTCATGACTGGATGCAGAATGATGCATATTGATGTGTAGAAGAAGTGATCTGACTGCCCTCACCGCCCTGACCGCCCTGACCGCCCTGAGCCGTTTGGGTAACACCACGTGCAGTGACCAGACAGCTCGGCTCCATGCGGGGCGCCCTGCGCCGTTGACCAAAACCCTCGATCCTGCACATCCCGAGTCCCGACCAGTCCAGTCTTGTCATCACGGCCTCTTCCTCGCTTCTTAACCCCCCTCTCATGGTCCCACGAGATCGCCTCGCACCCTTCTTCTTGTCCTGTCTCATCCAAGCCAAGACGCGCGAGGGTGTCAGCCGAGTACGAGCTCCATCAGCGTCATTTCTCTTCTCGCGCGACTGCTCTACGTCATCACCCACCATGGCTCCGTCCAAGGCCGCCCTCGACTTTGTCGACTTTGTCAATGACTCTCCCACTCGTACGATTACGACTTCTAATTCTATCTCTTTCTTTTTCTTTTCTTGGACCCCCCCCCCCTCTTTCCCCCTGGTACTCCCGTCTCACACGATGCCACCACGTACAACACAAAGCTAACCTTTCTTTCTTTCTTTTCCAACCCCCCCCCAGCTTACCATGCCACCCAAACTGCCGCCCGTCGATTCGAAAACGCCGGCTTCAAGCTCATCAAGGAACGCGACTCCTGGGCGTCCACTCTCCAGCCTGGCGGTAAATACTATCTCACCCGCAACGGCTCCACCATAGTCGCCTTTGCCATCGGTCGCAAGTGGCGTCCGGGCAACGGCATCTCCATCGTCGGAGCCCATACCGACTCCTGCTGTCTGCGGTTGAAGCCCGTCTCCAAGAAGACCAACAGCGGCTACTTGCAAGTCGGGGTCGAGGCCTACGGCGGCGGCATCTGGCACTCGTGGTTCGACCGCGATCTCAGCATCGCCGGCCGGGTGCTCGTCAGGGAGGGCGACAGTTTCGTGCAGAAACTCGTCAAGGTCGAGAAGCCCCTGCTGCGCATCCCCACGCTGGCCATCCATCTCCACCGACAGACCAACTTTGATCCCAACAAGGAGTCGGAGCTGTTTCCCATAATCGGCCTTGCCACGGCGGAGCTGAACAAGAGCGCCGATGAAGATGCCGCTGCTGCTGCTGCTGCTGTGCCTGCGGCCGAGGAGGACAAGGAGGAGGACAGCAACAAGGTCTTTGAGCCCCTCGCTGCGATGGCCGAGCGCCACCACCCTGCTGTTTTGGACGTGATTGCCCAAGAACTGCATGCCAAGGTGGCCGATATCGTCGACTTTGAACTCGTCCTCTACGACACGCAAAAGTCCATCGTCGGCGGCCTCAGGGATGAGCTCATCTTCTCCGCGCGCCTCGACAACCTCGGCATGACGTACTGCTCCGTCGAGGGCCTCATCTCCTCGGTCCGCGACGACGAGAGCCGGTCGCTCGACCACGACGACACCATCCGCATGATCGCCTGCTTCGACCACGAAGAAGTCGGCTCCACGTCCGCACAGGGCGCCCAGTCCAACCTCCTCCCCTCCGTCATCCGCCGTCTCGCCTCCTTCCCCGGCAACCGCGATGCCTCGAGCGACGGCAGCTTCGAGCCCATCCACCACCCAGACGGCGGCGGCGGCGACGACTCCTTTTCCTCCACCGCCTACGAACAGACGCTCTCCCGCTCGTTCCTCATCTCGGCCGACATGGCCCACGCCGTGCACCCCAACTACGCCGGCAAATACGAGTCCTCCCACCAGCCCGCCCTCAACAAGGGCACCGTCATCAAGGTCAACGCCAACCAGCGCTACGCCACCAACTCCCCCGGCATCGTCCTCATCCAGCAGTGCGCCCGCCTCGCCGCCGTGCCCCTCCAGCTGTTCGTCGTGCGCAACGACTCCCCCTGCGGAAGCACCATCGGGCCCGGCCTCGCCGCCCAGCTCGGCATGCGCACCCTCGACCTCGGCAATCCCCAGCTCAGCATGCACAGCATCCGCGAGACGAGCGGGTCCGCCGACGTCGAATACGCCACCAAGTTGTTCGAGTCCTTCTTTGCGCACTATGGTGTGTTGGAGTCCAAGATCGTGGTGGACTGATTCGTCTACGGCAGAGGGAGGGAGCGGACTGCACTACACGTATTGTAGACACGTTTCTATTTTTTTTTTTTACACATCCATGTCTCTCTCATCCTGTCATGTTCCTTTTTTTTTTTTGTTTTAATTCGTGACAGATCAACGTCTCCAGAACCCAAACATAATCCCACGACATGTGCATGACACCAAGACATTAGTCGAGCAGTGTAACGGAGACGCATGTGCCTACCCGCGCAGTAGATGCATGCAACGTCTTTCCCAAACGCCAATTTCCATCATGAAGAGAAATAAGGCAACAGAAAGGAACAGATGAAAAAAGGGAAAAAGAAAAAAGAAAAAAAGAAAAAAGAAACCATTATGCAAACAAATGCCCGTCCCATCCATGCGCCGCTAGAATAATGCCGCCATTCGTACATGGAACCATGAGAGACATGTCCTCCGTGTCTCAACGTCCCAGGTATGCCAGCCACATACATGACTTGATATGACTTTATTTTGGTTTTTTTTTTTCCCTCCTCCATCTGCACATAACCCAGCGTGGCGTCCAGAGACAAAATGATCTATATGCTTGCGCAACGCGTATACGCCTCCCATGATGTTTCGGCGGTACGATTCCCGTCTAGTTTGCTTCGCTTTTAAATGACGCGTTTGCCAAATCAAGAGGAAAAAAATAACAGACAAGAGAAGATGTGGAAAAAAGAAGAGAGAGAGAGAGAGAGAGTCTGGTTGTTCCGCTAGTAATGCCCGCCCAGAAGAACTAGAAAGAAAAGTGAAAAAGAAAATGGGAGACAGAAAAGAAGATGTTTGACGGCTCGTTAGTGTTCAGAAGACGTCGCTCTGCAACAACTCTGCGGTTCGTTTATAGTGCCTCCTTGCTCCGGTCGGTTCGAATCTGTAAGCCGCGTGCTTGGAGCGCTCGTGCTCGTGCTCGTGCTCGAGGGGTGAGAGTCTTGTGATTCCGAGTTCTGCTTCTTTTTCGTGGCGTCTTGTGCAAGTTGAAACGTCGATTGCACGCGCACAGACGGCCGTGGTGGTAAAGGCTTGCGTTGTAGGTCTGCGAGGGGAACACCGGTCTGGCCGGTCCGGAGCTTATAGCATGCTAGACCAAGGCGAAGACGCAAGATCTCGGCTTTCTAAGATGAATGTGAAAAAACATGCAACGCGTTAGTCACGTTCGGACGCGTCTGTCGCTTGGGAAAAAGGAAAAAGGAAAAAAGAGAAAGGAAAAAAAAAAAAAACAAGGCAGAGAGAACGAGAAGAAGCACAAGTCTTACCTCTCGCGCCTGTTCTCGCGTCATGTTTACTCTCGGGCGAGGCACCATCAGGATCGGCGCGTCCGTGGCACCGGCAACAGCCCTGTCCGGCTCCGTGGTGGTCGTGGTCCATGAGGCGTCCCCTTCGGCGGCGGATGTATCGAATATGGAGGATGTGGATGGTGACGAGGTTCGTGAGCGATGTAGGCGCGTGTTCTGGACCAGGGAAATGAATTGGTTAGTACAAGAGAGTCGTTGCATACAGATTCTGATTTGCATGTGCATGTCTGGTTGTGGAAAAACAGTAATGGAAAAAGAAAAAGAAAAAGACGAATACAATCCATACCTCCTGTACACATTTCTTCTTATTTCCGGGCGAGCAGGCATCCTCGGCGGGCCTCTTGGTGCCCCTCGCCGTGGCGGGTACGACTGTCTTCTTGAGGGGTGAGGCACCGGCGGGTGGAGGAAGGACGGATATCTTGCCATCCTTGAGCATGTTGGGTGAAGAAAGAGAGGGATTGGCATTCGCGTCCCGCGGCGCCAGGGCGGCGCGTTTCTTGGTGAGCGATGCGTTGGCGGGCATACTGTCTGGTGTCTGTGTCTTGTGTCTATGTCGGTGTCTGATGCGTACTTGAGGATGTAGATCTTTGATGGATGGCACGATGGCACGATGGCACGATGGCAATCGGTGGGGGAATAAACAACAGGGAAATAATAGGCAGGACGCTCGCGTGTCGAGACGTGAAAGCCGTGACGAGGCGCGAGGCAAGGAAGGAGACTAGTTGGGAGGATCCAAGGATTGTTGTTTGGTGTCTGGAATCAGCATGCGTGCGTGCATGCGAATTGCGTTGCCAGACCGGCCGGGCAGGCAGGGATCGTCGCCCGTCACGTCTGGTTCGTGGTGCGTGGTGCGTGGTTCGGGGCAGCATTGATCGCTCCAGTCGCGCGAACCACGGCGCCAAGCGGGTCTGCATTGTGGCTGCATGTACCAGAACAGCCGTGGAATGCAGCATAAATACATGAGTGCTGCTTGCCGGGAACGCGGTCTCTGCACTGCGCTGCACTGCGCTGCAACAGCCCGGCCTGCATCAGACCAGCCTGCATCAGCCTGGAACTTGACCCCACTTCCACGCGAGCAGCTGCAGCCAGAAAACATTCGTGCGCCGCTCGCTGCGCGTCTGCTGCACCAGAGATCCTCCGATCCTCCCATGTTCCGTCTGGTGTTGGTCAGCACAATTGGCAGCGGCAATTCGCATCGGACCATCATGGATGTAGGTATTCAGCCTTCATCTGGCCATACAGCCAGCATTCACTGCCAAGCAGCATCACCGACCGCCCTGAAGAGCTCGTCGCAGCGCCGCGCCGCGCATGTGCAATTTGCCACGGACGTTGAAACGGGCCGGCGCTCACGTGTCTGGTAAATACCTAGGTACCTAGACACCTACCTCGGAAGGTACCTATTTACCAGGCATCTACCAGTGCGAGTATAATATACCCGAATGGTTCAGGCGGCAAACGGTAAGTACCGGGTACTAGGTACCTAGCTGCGCCAACCCGGATGCTGGTCACGAATGGGCAGCCCGCTACAGGTTCCGTCATCATGTTAAATGTGAAACCATCTGTTACAAGACATCGTGAAACTTGTAGTTCTTTCAAATCATCACCAATCTCTCCCGGAGATGTTACCAGAATCCGGCATATGGCGCGCGATGGTACATGCAGGTCCTTCCTACCTAGTACCTACTAGGTAGTCATTCCAGTCATCACATGGGCGAAACCAATCGCACTCGTGAATCGAAACACAAAACATTCGACATCTCTGCAGGGTAGGGCACGTCACGGGGTAGGACGTTGTCTGGTGAAAAGGAATCCATGCTTTCTCATACATGATCGCCGAGATGCATGATATGACCCCGGCATTGTGCCGTGGTAAGCATTCACGCTGCCTACAGCACCATTGACAAATATCCGACGTAGGATTTTTTTTTTTTTAATAAAACCTATCAGTGTAGTTTATTTTTTATTTTTGGCTCTTGTCCGTAGGGAATGGCTTGCGCATTGGGAGGGCAGCCAAACACTCACGGACACCTAAAGACACACCTAGGTGAAACAAACATAGCCGTGTCGATGGATTCATGTTACATATGTTCCATTCCATTGCAACACCAGACATTCGACATTGAACTCAAACAGCCAATAGAGGGATTCGATCCCTACTTTTTCTGGAAATGAATAAATAAAATAAATAAATGTATTTCTTTTTTTTTAAAAAAAAAAGAATTAAAAAAACCAAGGTAACAGAAAGCTTAAAAATACAAATAAAAAACTTAGAAATAGAAAAAAAAAAAAAAAAACAAAGATAAACCATAAACTAACAAAAATAGAAATAAAAATCACGCCAAAAATCCCAAATTCCTCCTCCGTATTAGCGCCTTGGCCCCCTCAGCGCCGCCCGCAGCCTTCGTGCCGTCCCCTGCTCGGGTCCAGGCGTCCGCCAAATAACTTTGAATTCCTCCCACGCCTCATCGAGATTAGACGGAAATCGAATCCATCACCTTTCTCTCCTCGGAGAGTTTATGGATCCACCAGGATTCCTGCCGGTTGTCGAAAGCTACGCGGCCACAAATATTGACTTTCTTTAAGTTGTTGATGTTTTTATTCTTCTTGTGAGGACGTCCTCCCTGCGCAGCGCCTTTCCCCTGTTGTGTCTGGGTTGTTGTTTTTTGTGTATGTAGACGAGCTTGTCTCCAACACGGCACTTGGCGGCATTGTTAGCGGCACTAGGCGCGAGTGCCGATATTGGGTTGCGCGCACTTTTTTTCTTTTTCTCTTTTCTTTCTTTCTGTCCCATGTGACTCCTTCTGGTGTCATTCTTTGGATGACATGCCCTTTTCTGGTGATGAAGAGGCCAGATCTTCAATGCATGCCGCTAAACAATGTGTTCTTTTTTTCTACAACCTCATGTTTTATGGACAATGTCAGCTGGGCAGGGAACCAGACGTCCTTACCTAAATGCGATCCATGTTCAATGTCCGAAATCCTGCATCTCGTCCATAAGCGCCTGTCACCATCTGCTCACTCTTCGGGCTTCGCTCGGCGCGAACATCAATGTCCAGGCCAGTGCAGATAGGGACGTCATGCTCGTGCAGAAGAGGCTTGAAGTGAGTTTTAGTGAGTTTTGCCAGGGAGTGCAAATATGTGGACGGTCTAGTGGTGTTTTTTTTTTTTTTTCGTCCGCCCTTTCCTTTCCTTCTCACGCCATACCAATGCAGATCTGTCATCTGTGATTCGGGACCCCAAGATGAGCACCAGACATGGCCAAATACGAATCCGCGTGCATTCACTACTCCGGCGAGATGTCACATGTGCAGCGATATCGTAGCAACACGTTCTCGGTCGGCCAGGTCATCAGGCCTCGTTCGTGGCAGGCTCACTTTGTTCAATCAAAGGGGAAGAAAAAAAAAAAAGGATCATGACCACCTTGCACACACCCCAGTCGTCCCATGTCGTTGTTTGCGGAAAAGGCGGGACCACGGCGGGACGATGGTGATGTTTCTTTTTCTGTCAACATTGATGGGAGTGGGACCGCAATGGTCGCCTCGCCAAGTGGCTACCCACCTCCCGGGGGAGGGCGCCCCACCATTCCGATCTACTAAGTGGGTCTTTCGGCCGTCGAGACTGGAGGGGCAGAAGACCCCCACGTTTAACTCGACGCAAACGTTAAATATGTTGGCCGCGAGTTCAAACTTCAGACTCGAGTCACACCAGAAAGTTTTGCCGATTATGTTTTTGGGATTTTTTTTTTTACAGTGATTCATCGAATGTGTGTATCTGTACAAATAGGCTAAATAACTTAATCCACTTGTGACAGAATAGGCAGCGCCGCAATCCATCTGGTATTGCACCAATGCACCGGTTGACAATTTGCTAAATGAATGCTTTTTCAAAAGCAATGAAGAAGAAGAAGAAGAAGAGAATAGAAGAGAAATTGAAGCTAAAGCCTGCTTATTTGAGCAGACAGCGAGTCCAATGGCGAATCACCATCACCGCATTCTGGTGCCGAAACCGAAGTGCGGGACGAGCAAGTCAAAGAGCCCCGTGACAAGTCGCCATCGCTTGATGCCGAAACCGAAGTGCGGGACGAGCAAGTGAGAGAGCCCTGTGAGAAATCACCATCAAGCGATGGCGATGGCGCCGAATCTGACACGCTGTCGGAATCACCAGCAGGCATGAAGCGAGCCTCCGCCTTCTCCACCAGGGCTAATATGTTGGCCGTGAGCTCCTCGCAGGTCTGTGGCTCGCGAGGAATGAAGTGCCCGTTTCCGTGGTCGAAAAACTCAGCCGAGTCCTGGTCGCACATGCTGTAGAGCGCCATGGCACCGTCGATGAAGGGGTCTTCGCAGCCGACAACGTGGCAGGTAGGAACGTCAATGACGTCTTCGCTTTCATCTGCGAGTAGGACGCTGCCCCTGCCGCCCCTGAGTGAGATTGGTGGCCAGCCGCCGAAGAAGATTCCACACTGGAGAAAGGATGGCTTCGTTAGTCTAGTACTTTTGCGTCTGTTTGGCAAGCGGGGTGGGTGAGGAAGAGTTTGCTTACCTTGAGCTGACGAGGGATGCCTTCTTCCTCCCACCGACGCTTCTCTTCGAGAAGAGTCGATGCCGCAACAACGGCACCTTCTGAGAATCCAAGAATGCCCTGCCCAGTTGTTAGTTACGCTCAATTATTTGGGTCGTAAAAGACTGCCCTTGACTCACGTCAATTTCAGGATCAGCCCGAAGAATGTCCAAAATGTACTCAATGGCACCAGTGACTCCTTCCGTATTATATTCGGCGTAGTCGACGAGTTTGAACAGCTGACGAATAGTGTCCTCAGCCGTATCGCCCTGTGGGAAGTCATCTAATCTGCGGAGAACGTCGTCGACGGTGCCAGTGCCATCATGTCGAACGAAGCGGCGCAATGGACCACACCCAAAGTAGTTTTCGAAGCCAGGAGGCGGGATGGCCTCATGTTGAGCCGAGATGAACTTGAATGACATTTTATCAGACTTGGAAGCCTTTGAGAGAAAAGGTCCCATTTGTGCTTGGAAATTCTAGACATGAAAACAGTAGTGAGTCTTGTTGTTTCCATTCCTAATACTTTTGGGAGGAGGGCATAAAAAAATAATAAACTAAACTGGGTTTGCATACGCTTTCGTTTCCGTAAGCTCCGTGTAAGCAAAGAAACTTCATCTTGACGTTGATCTCTGTGGAAATGTCTTCAAAGCTCACTCGACAACCTTTGTCGTCGTTGCGGAGTTGTTGTTGCGAAGGAAACAAGAAATGTTAATCTGAAGATGTGAGATATTAGCGACTATTGAAGACAAAGTGCAGAGTATAGAAAGAAACAAAACATTTTAAATTTGGGAGATCAGGCTCATGATATATATAGGTAGAGTTCTTGACGGCAAGCAAGATGGAAGAAGAAACAAGAAAAGAAAAAGGGAAAAAATGAAGGGAAAAAAAAAGAAAGAGGAAAAAAGAAAAAAGAAAAACACATACGAATCCGAAGTTGACGTATAATACACACATGGAAGCAAAGATCATCAACCATTCTGAAATGGAAGACGTGTCGGCGTCAACTCTCTTTGCCCGGAATTTATTGAGAGGGTGTCTCTTCATCGAGAAAAAGTTGCTTCTTCTCGAAAGTCGAAAGATTTAATGACAAAAGAAGGAAAAAAAAAAGCTTAAGATTATTTTTTAATCGCACCCCCCCCCTTGCTTTCTGTCTGGGTCATTTAGTGTACACTCTATTTTTTTTTTTTTAATTACCAAGACAGTTATCTTCTCGGGTACGCATGACCAGATACTTAGAATTTTTTTTGTTGTCAGCAGGCTTACCTTTTTTTTTTTTTTCCTGAGTACCCAAATTAAAGAACATAATAAAATCAGAGACATTCAATAAAAGCATGGATCATCGGCGATGAAACCTCGATGCAGGCCCCATGCAGGCTCCATGCATGCATTCCATTTCATCAGAATTCGTGCATACGCAGCCGGAACTAAGCCCAAAATTGTTTACATACTCATGGCAGATAACGGACGCGTCGGTTAGGGCCTTCGTGCCCCAGGCAACCAAAGCAATTGCCCAGTGCCCATCAGCCATCAGCCGGCCAGAACCGCCACCAGCTGTCAATCACTCATGCAATCTAACGGACGCCGGCCCATCACCAGCCACAACCTTGTTTCCCACCACAAAGCGTCGTCGACCGCAAGATGCATGAGTCGCAAATTGACTAGCTTAGGTAGGTATACACCCTTGCAAAAAAGAAAAGCCTTAAAGTGTCCTACTTCTAGCAACGTGGGTCCGTCTATGATATTGCACATCTGCGCATCCTAATCACCGTCGCTCACTGGCACACTTGACAGCGTCGAGCCGAGGTTACACGCGGGTGAGATTCATTGGATTCATTGGGTTCCATTGGGTTCCATGGGGCTCCATTGGACTCGTTGGATTCGTTGGCTTCATCGGACTCATTGCTTCATCGGATGGGTCAGCTTGTATCTCTGTGGAATTATCCGTTCAGCCCTTTCCATAGTCTGTATGCCACCGGTCGCCGCCGCCTCTCGTGCGACTCGAATAATAAGATTTCAACCGTCTCAAGTGTACATACCATGGCTATTTTGTCCCAGAAGTGTCACGAGCCGCCAGCCGCTCAACAGCCGTTTGATGGTGGCAATCATGGCAAGCCCGTCAAAGGATGAGTTGAGACGCCCGGTGAGCCTCCTCTGAGAGGCTCACTGACTCTAGTGTCTAGAGCACGTGGGAACACTCTCGACGGAGCACTCTCGACGAAACATCTTTCAAGGACAACGCTTTCGACTGGGTTCCTCCTGCGAGCATTCGGATCTAGCTAGCGGGCTGTACGGTTCTGGCACAATAAAGCTTATCATGGTGGGGTTCATGACAAGCTGTGGATCATTGAGAAAAGAGAGAGAGGGAGAGAGAGAACTTGAAAGACAAGACCGCGTCACGATGTCGCACAACCCGAAGCCATCAAGTCGCTCGTTTCTAGTATAGCGTCCAAAGATTGCTGAAACATCGCACTGCTGTATCCGAACCTTGAAGACATGGGGGTCTGGTTGCTTTCAGCAATTTTCTTATGCCTGGCATTGGACTAGAGGAAGGTATGTTTTCGCTGTTGTTCAGTTTTGATGCGTCCTGTAGTAAATGGTCCCTGAATGTCGTATTGGTAGGCTCAGAGCTTTACAAACTCATTATCTAGGTTTTGCCTCCCAAGACCGCGACACCCGGCTGAGGACCTCCCATGTCTGTAGTATAAAGGATACAGCCGTCAGTCTCACCTTTGGCTGGGGCCGTTCTGTGCTTTCTTTTGACCATTATCTTCTCCCCTCTTTACTCCTAAGACACTTTCTCTTCGTTCCGTCAAGGCCATTTTTCTCTCTCTCTCTCCCCTCCCCTTTTCCGGAACAGTCACCGGTCAACTCTGTCGTGCTACAATATTTCTGCACTCATCATGGACGCGAACATGGAGCCAATTGCCATCGTAGGCATGTCATGCCGTCTACCTGGCAATGTCTCGACACTGGACAGCTTTTGGACGCTCATGTCACGGGCTCGCAGTGGATGGTGCGAAATACCCAAAGACCGGATATCCAAAGAAGGGTATTGGCATCCCAACCCTGAAAAGAAAGGATGCTTCAACAGTTCGGGCGGTTACTTTCTTCAAGGCGATGTAAGCGAGTTTGATGCAACATTTTTCAACATTACACAAGCAGAGGCTCAAGCCATGGGTATGTCAAAAAAAAAAATCCATCAAGGACGTCGAGGTTGAGATTTGACGTCCTGACTCTCCTCCACAATACCCCGACTTGGTTTGGCTTACACACAAATTCCAGACCCACAGCAGCGGCAATTGTTGGAATGCACGTTCGAGGCCATGGAGGGCGCTGGAATTCCCAAAGAGGCAATTGCTGGTAAAAACATGGCTGTCTTTGTTGGCACATCAGGATCAGACTATCACCTCGGCTCTTTCAGAGACCTAGACACGGTACCCATGTTTGACGCCACCGGCAACCATCCATCGATCCTCGCGGGTCGGATTGCCCACTTTTTTGATCTCAGGGGCCCCTGTTTTTCGGTGGACACCGCGTGCTCCTCAGGATTGCATGCCGTTCATTTGGCTGTCCAGAGTATACGAGCAGGCGAGAGTGAGCAAGCCGTCGTGGCGTCTTCAAAGCTGAATCTCAACCCTGAACACATTGTTTCCATGTCCACGAACAGGTAAGTCTTGAGATCCGGGGAGAAACGAACGAGAAAGAGAGAGAGAGAGAGAGGCAAAGATGACAGTGAGAAAAAAAAGTTCGTCATTGTAACAAGGCTTTGAAACTAGGTTGCTTTCCGAGCATGGTGTCACATACGCTTTCGACCATCGCGCCAAGTCAGGCTTTGCCCGAGGTGAAGGCACGGGATGTCTCATACTCAAGCCTTTGAGCCGGGCAATAGCAGATAATGACAAGATCTGGTCTGTCATTCGCAACACTGGCATCAATCAAGATGGCCGCACAGTTGGCATCACAGCGCCAAACCCAAAGGCTCAGGAACAGTTGATCCGCGACGTCTATGCCAAGGCCGGCATTGACCCTCGTGAGTGTGGCTTTGTTGAGGCACATGGCACTGGCACAAAAGTTGGCGATCCGCTTGAGGCGGCGGCCGTCCAAGCTGTCTTTTCAGAAGGACGTACATCAACCCGCCCACTGTACATTGGGTCTGTAAAGTCCAATGTCGGCCATCTTGAGCCAGCCAGTGGCATAGTTTCAATCATCAAGGCCTCATTGATGCTGGACAAGGGCTTCATATTACCCAACGCCAATTATGAGTTGGAAAACGAGCAGATTCCCCTCGCAAAATGGAACATGAAGGTGAGGAATTTCCCCGTTATTCACTACGATGTTTTAAGACGTCTTTTACCCTTTTGTACTTTTCCTTTTCCCTTTTCCTTCTTCTTTTCTTTCTTTTCCTTTTCTTCTTCTTTTTCTGCAGAAAACTAACAAAACCAGGTTGCTACAAGCGTCCGTCCCTGGCCCAAGGACAAGCGTTTCGTTAGCATCAACAATTTTGGCTTTGGTGGCTCCAACGCTCATTGCGTACTGGAGAAGACCCCGAGTCTCCAGACTACGGCACATCGTATGCTACCAATCGCTCCTACAGCGATGCGGTTGTTCGTTCTCTCGGCAAACGACGAGGAGTCTTCAAAGCGACGGGTGCAGCAGCTTGGTGTGTATCTTGAGCAACATCCGGGCGTGTTTGAGAAACACCTTATTCGAAACGTGGCATACACTTTGTGCAACCGCCGATCGCATCTTTCGTGGCGATCGGCCGTGGTGGGCACAACAACCGCTGACCTGGCGGACGGTCTGAATGGTGCAGATGCGAAACCTACTCGTGCTCTGCGGAATCCAAAAGTTGCCTTCGTATTCACGGGACAAGGAGCGCAGTGGTATGCAATGGGACGGGAGCTCATGGAGTCTCACCAAGTCTTCGCATCCACCATGCGCGAGGCTGACGATACCTTGAGACAGCTTGGCGCTAAATTCTCCCTGATCGAAGAGCTTTCTCGACCCAAGGAAGAGACGCAGGTTAACAAGGCGTACCTGAGTCAGCCAATCTGCACAGCTGTGCAGTTGGGCCTGGTGAAGCTCCTCCATTCTTGGGGTATCAAGCCTTCGTCAGTCGTTGGCCATTCGAGCGGAGAAATTGGTGCCGCTTACGCCTCGGGCGCCCTGTCGTTCCGAAATGCTCTTTCAGCTGCATTTAACAGAGGTGAAGCTGTTGCTAACATGCTCTCGCAATCGTCCAAGCCTGATGGTGCCATGTTGGCTGTCGGCGCCGGCAGGGAGACCGTTGCCCCCATGTTGAAGATGCTGAAAAATGGTTACAGCACAGTAGCTTGTGAGAATTCGCCCAATTCAGTCACCGTGTCAGGAGACACTGCTGCAGTCGATGAGCTCGCTGCCAAGCTTGAAAGCGAAAGCGTCTTCAACCGGAAGCTGAAAGTTGAGGTTGCCTATCACTCCAAGCATATGGAACTGGTCGCCGATTCTTACCTCTCCAGCATCCAAGATGTTGATGCTACCTCGACGGACGTTGCATTCTACTCTGCCGTCAAGGGCGAGCTTCTCCCGGACACCTCTGCCTTGGACGGCACATACTGGGTCGAGAATCTCACAAAGCCTGTCCTGTTCTCGACAGCACTGCAAGCGCTTTGCAAGGCTGAGGAGCCAGATATCTTGGTCGAGATTGGGCCTCACTCTGCATTAGAGGGGCCCATCAAGCATGTGATCAAAGCTGTTGGGGATAAGGCCATGAAGATTACATACCTTCCCTCGCTGAAGCGCGAAGAAGACGCCACGCGAACCATGCTCATGCTGGCGGGCAACCTCTTCAAGAAGGGGTTGACGTTGGACTTTCCCAGCGTGAATCCCGACATCCTCGAACCGAAGCCCAGTCATCTCCCCAACCTGGCGCCTTACCCATGGTCCGCGAAGAAACACTGGCGCGAGAGCCGCGTCAGTCGGCAACATCGCTTGAAGCCCTTTGCCCGACACGACCTGCTTGGCCTCCTGACCAGTCTCTCCAGTGAGCTTGAGCCAAGCTGGAGGAATGTCATTCGCACAGACGACATGCCTTGGTTGCGGGATCATAAGATGCAAGAGCTCACCGCGTTTCCTTTTTCAGGTTTTGTGAGTATGGCTGTTGAAGCAGCTGCACAGCGAGCATCGATGCGTGGTGTTGAGTTTGACCAATTCAGCATTCGCGAGATGCAAGTCACTCGTCCGTTGCTGCTTCAGGATGACCAAGAATACGAGCTGATAACAAATCTTCGACAATACTCGGAGGGCACTCGTTCCTACTCCGACAAGTGGGATGAGTTCCGTGTCCATTCCTACCATGAGTCTCGTGGCTGGACCGAGCACTGTCGCGGGCTGATCGGCGTTTCGAAGCGCGAGGAAGCGAACCAGGTCAGCACCATCGTCGTCGATGAAGCAGCCAACATGGTTGCCAAAGCCAAGCAAGTCTGCAAGACGGACCTTCCCACATCGGCATTCTACAGCGAGCTGCGTGATCGCGGTGCGGGCTATGGGCCAATCCTACAAAACATTCACAGCATCACCGCCAGTGATGACTTTGAACACGGCGTCAGCGAAATCGTCATACCGGACACCGCGGCAACTATGCCCGAGAAGTATCAGACCAAGACGATCATCAACGCCGCCTTCTTGGATCTGTTGTTCCAGCACGGTTTTGTTATCCTCGGTGCGGGTCGAGGCGCCATGCCATGTCTATATATGCCATCTTCTGTCCAGGAGATTCAGTTACAAAAGACCATTTCGACACAGGCTGGTGACCAGTTTGAGGCCTACGTCAACGGAAAGACTGATCTGTCGAGGCCCACAACAATGAGCGTGCTGGTCCAGGCGTTCAACTCGCGCAATTCCGAGGCGTCGCCCGACATTATCATCAAAGGCATAGAATTCAGCCCCGTCAAAGACGACCTCGTCGAAACCGTTGAAACGAAAAAGCTCGCCTACAGGACCATCTGGAAACCACTGGCTGCAGAGCAACAACAGGACGACGATTCAAAACCAGCCGCCGAATCCAACCAAGTCCACACAAACGGGACGTCGGCGGTCAATGGGCATGGGCATGCCACGAATGGCCACGCCACGAATGGCCACGCCACGAATGGAGACGCCGTCAAGGCTGACATCTGGAGCGCCGTCAAGGACATTGTTCTCTTGACGGAACGCCCGCCGACTGACGCTCTCATTCGTGATCTGGTGGCCAGTATTGAGCTGCGGACTGGACAGTCTCCCACAATCACCTCCATCGACAACGCCATCGTCGCGGATAGGATGTGCATCAATCTCTATGAACTGGACTGTCCGCTGTTTGAAAAGATGACAAGTAATTTGTTTGACAGGCTTCAGAAGATCTTGCTCACGTCCGCGCTATTCCTCTGGGTGACTTCTGGGGCGTTCAAGAATGCCAAGAACCCGCATCGTAACATGGCTTTGGGACTCACCCGAACCATTAGATCCGAGACAGGCAAGCAGGTTGCGACACTCGACTTGGACGCTACCGACCGACTCAGTGCATCAGATCAGGCGAAGCTGATCACGGATACGCTCGACTACATGCTTTCTCGTCAGGAATCTGGATCTGAATCTAATGAGACTGAAGAAGCCATGGACATGGAATTCTATGAAGAGGATGGCAAGATCATCGTCCCTCGACTCGTTGAAGATGCCGAGCTCAACACATTTATTCAGCGCGAGACTCAGACATCCATGACCTATCTCCAGCCGTTCCAGCAGCCCAACCGGCGTCTTAAGCTTGACATAGAGCGTCCCGGTGCACTGGACACAATCTACTTTAGAGACGATGAGGATACGCCTCTCGGACAGGATGAGATTGAGATTATGGTTGAGGCCACCGGTATGAACTTCAAGGATGTCATGATTTCCATGGGCCAACTTGCCAGCCCCTACATCGGAATCGAGTGCAGCGGCAAAGTGGCCCGGGTTGGCTCGGCCGTCAGTTCTCTGGTTGTTGGCGACAGAGTGTGCGCCATGCCCCTCGGGGCGTATCGCACCTTTGCTCGCTGCCCGGCTACCAGCGCTGCCAAGATTCCCGATGACATGTCCATGGAAGTTGCGGCATCGGTGCCCCTGGCGTACTGTACGGCGTACTACGGCCTCGTGGAGATTGCCCGTCTTGAGGCTGGCGAGCGGGTGCTCATCCACGCGGCGGCGGGCGGCGTCGGCCAGTGTGCCATTCAACTTGCGAAAATGATTGGGGCCGAAATCTTTGCCACGGTTGGCAGCACAGACAAGAAGCAGCTCATCATGGATAAGTACGGCGTTGCCGAGGACCACATCTTCCACAGCCGTAATGCCAGTTTTGGCCCTGCCATTCGTGCCATGACCAAGGGTCAAGGAGTTGACGTCGTGCTCAACTCGCTGGCTGGCGAGCTTCTACGCGAGACTTGGGACTGCATTGGCCACTTTGGCCGGTTCATTGAAATCGGAAAGCGAGACATTACCAACAACACCCGGCTCGAAATGAGACGCTTTGAGAGCAACGCCCTCTTTAGTTCTGTGGACCTCACTGTTCTCGCGGCCGAGAGACCTCGCATCATGGGCAAGGTGATGAAGGCTGTCATGGCAGCCATGGGGCTTCGGAAGATTGGCCCCATCCACCCCATCACTGTCATGAGCATCTCGGACGTGGAAAAGGCCCTTCGACTCTTGCAGGGAGGCAAGACAATGGGCAAGCTGGTCCTGTCCCACAAGGCTGATGATCAGGTCAAGGCCACTCACTTGCCAGCGATGGGGAAGAAGACCGTCTTTTCCGGGAACGCGTCCTATGTGATTCTGGGAGGAACAGGCGGTCTTGGCCGTTCCATGGCCAAATGGATGCTGCACAAGGGGGCTGGTGGGGTGATATTGATCTCTCGCAGCGGAATGAACAGCAAGGTAGAGGAGCTGATGCTCGAGCTTGGTGATTGCTTGGGGTCAAAGATTCACGTCAGGGCGTGCGACATTGCGGACTATTCCAGTCTCGAAAAAGTCGTCAAGGAGTGCTCCACGACACTCGCTCCTATTCGTGGTGTGATACATGCTACCATGGTTCTCCGGGTAAGTTTGGAAAAATAAAAAGCCCCTTTCAAGCCAGAAACCACTTACCCCCCCCCCCCCCACCCCTCTGTTTTTCCTCTCGCAAAAGTAGGAGGATCCCTGAGAAAAGCTCAGGTTACTAATTCTGTTCTTTTCTCCTTCCTAGGACATGCTGTATGAGAAAATGACATTCGAAGACTTTGATGTTGTGGTCCAGTCCAAGGTTGCGGGCGCGTGGAACATACACAAAGCTCTTGCTGGGCAGGAGATGGACTTCTTTGTGCTTCTCTCTTCGGTGGCCGGCATTATTGGAAACAAGGGTCAAGCTGCATATGCGGCAGCCAACACGTTCCTCGACAGCTTGGCGAGGCACAGACGCGAGCAAGGCCTACCGGCCACAAGCATTGATCTCCCGGCCATGGACCATGTCGGCTACCTCAGCGAGAACGCGGACCGGCGCGACGTCGTCATGAGCACGCTCCAGGGCAACACGGCCAACGAGGCGGAGCTTCATGCCCTCTTGACAGCGGCCATAGAGGGCTTCCCCGGCTGGTCGTCCGACTCGGCGTCACCCGACTGCTGCCAGATCCTGACGGGCTTGCACATCGAAAACAGCTCCCGACCACCCTTTACCATCCACGACGGCCGGTTCGCCGACCTCGTCAAGGCGGCCGCTTCTTCGAGCGACGCCAACGGCGGCGATGGGCCCTCGTCGCAGGCCGTGTCCATCAAACAGGTCGTCTCGTCCACGACGGACCCCAAGGTGGCAGAGGAGGCCGTCGCCAGCAGCCTGATCAAGAAGCTGTCGGCGATTTTGCTCGTCAACGAGGATGACCTCGACTTTGGATCGTCCGTCACGTCATTCGGGCTCGATTCGCTCAACGCGATTGAGCTGCGCAACTGGATCAGCAAGGAGCTGCTGGCGCACCTGCAGGTGCTGGAGCTGCTGACGAGCGATACGCTGTTGAAGCTGGCGGGACTGATTTTGCAAAAGTCGCGGCTTTCGCTTAGTTTTAAGACGGACGAGTAAGTCGTCTCTCTCTCGGTGTGTGAGCATGTCTCTCTGCATCTCTGGCATCTTTTCCCAACAAGCCTTGACTTGTTGGCACGGTCGTTAGGGGGGGGGGGTAGGGGTCATTTTCTTGTTCGTCCTCCTCTTCTTGTTATAAATTTATTTAATTTATTAAGGGTTTCATTTTAGAAGGGTGTACAAAGTTAATCAATAGAAATTGAAAATAGACAATAGATAATCAACCAAGAAATATGCCTCTTTGCAACACACTTTGTTGTATTCCCACCTTGGTGCAATGCCCGTCACATCCTTTTTTGCGCAGGGTGCATACATAATACGTAACTAATTTTTCTCCCTGGTCTCGGGCCTTTTATTTGCGTACCAAAGAACCGTGACTAAAGATACCTGGTTGGTTTTTGTGGGGTCTGAGGGGATTGTTATTAGAGGAACAAAGAAACTCGGCAAGCTGATTTTATGATTTGACTAGTTGCTCAACTGGTAGGTAATACAGGGTTATGGAGAAAGGTTTTCTGCGTAGACTACGCATTGGCTTTTGGGACGCTGTCTTAATTCGACTTGCGTGATCATGCACTTGAATGGGACACTTTGAAATGAGACATCAAATCACTATGTATATAAAAGACCCCTAGTCTAGATTGATCAAGTAAGAGCTATGATTTGTACTCAATCTGTCGGTACTTCAGTCACTGTTCTTTCCCTAGAACCTGTTCTGTAAATATGATGAGAGAAGATCGACTTTGGCATAGTTCTTGAACTCGGGCATCGTTTCCCGGGCTAGAATGCGGAAATGACTTGATCAACAATAGCATAGACCGGATTCCCGGGCAATATGTTTTGTCCTCCCAAGCAAAAACCATTCTCGGGATACTGCGTGGCTGCGATCTCGGTGGGATGTCTGTCGCAGTGCTTACAGTGCTTGCATTTGGTCGATCCGTGATGACAACACGTATTGTGCTTGCAAGTTCTAAAGGGATTGTCGACAATAGCCTTCCATTCAGTGGTGACACTCAAGTCTTGGTGCCCATGCGGCATAGGCATACCATCCGGGAACATGATGGTGCCACGCTTCTCATGGAGCTCGTACTCGGTCCATCCAGTTTGGTCTGCCTCGTCCTCGCACTGAAGTTTGAGGCCAAACTTGCGCTGCAGGCCTCTGTCGGAAACAACGCGGCAGAACTCGGCCAGAAACGCCTCTGAACCAGCCATGTCAGGTACCGTGAAGTTCCCATACTCATACGCTTGTAGCGCTCCGTCGTCATCAACAAAGTAGTGGATGCCCTTGAGCTTGCTGCTGGTTGAAGGCGTCACGGGCTTCATGACCTGAACGACGCCACCTTCTGGTAGTTCAATCTTGTCGAAAACCATGATCTCACCCTCCGCGGCGTCAAAATGCTTGTGGATCAGCCGAATGCTGACGCCTGTAGGGACGTTGTGCTTATTGAGCAGACCCCGAAGTTCTTGGAGATCCTGGGCGTGGTCATCAGGAGCCCCTGCCACCTGGTTGATAAGGGGAACTTTTATTCGGCACCCCAGTCTTGATAACTCGGCACCCTTGTTGTGGCTGGGAGAGTGACACAGCTGGTATTAGGGCCACCTATAAATTTTACTATAACCTAAAATAGACCTAGATGTAGCTTTCCTATACTTATATATATTAATAAATTATTACATTTCTTTAAAGCTATTATAGAAGCCCTTTATTCCCGCTAATTTTCTACCTTAGAGAAGGCTAAAGAGGCTATATTTAAGCGCGCCTGTAAGCTTAGATTTAGCCTCTCTATACATAAAAGCGTTCCTAATGTAAAGCACTATATAAGAGTTAATAGGGATTATAGAATGCCTCTTATATACCTAATTAGAACCTAATTATCCCTAAGCATTTTAAAGGACCAATTAATCAGTGGCTTACACAGCAAAATCAGGATCGCGAGGAATTCAAAGCTAGCCAGCGGCCTCCTGCGGCCACAGCTCCCTAATATCGTATAGAGGGAGGCTAAAGATAGCTTTAGTTGCAGCAGGTCACATAGGCATTAACAGAATTATATAGATTAGACAATGATTACTTAAGTTACTATGTAAATTACTAAGGTTAGCCGGTATCGCGTGTCCGTGCCACAGCCGTGCCACAACAAGGGTGCCGAGTTATCAAAACTGGGGTGCCGAATAAAAGTTCCCTTGATAAGAGGCAAAGCGTTGTAAGAGCCAAAGGGCACAAAATTATCAAGAATTGTGCCCATGGTTTTGGCGGGGGATGGTTCTTTGGTAGGCATAACGAGGTGTGGACCAGAAGAAAGAAGAAAAAGGTGGCAGGAAGAGCGAGGAAGGGGGCGGAACAAAAAAGCCAGAGAATTACTCGGGGAGATTGAAGAAATTTTTCAAGATGCGGAGAGGAAATTGACGCTGAGCAGGCAAAGCGGCTGCCCATCTCCCCTTTTATGGACCGAGCCTGATCAAAATTCCTGCCTCTCTTAGACGATTCGGCTAACTTTTTCCATACTATTCTGACAGATTCTGCTTCCTACATCTCGGGCTAAATTCGCTCATTAGATATCATGACACGTTAACATGCAGCCGATGGATACTTACAAAATAGATTCTAAGACAAAGATAATGCTAAGTAGGTAAAGCTGCTACCCATTTCCCCCCTTTGTGTACCGAGCCTAATCAAGATTCCCGCCTCTCTTAGACGATTCGGCAAACTTTTTCTATACTATTCTAACAGATTCTGCTTCCTACATCTCGAGCTAAATTCGCTCTTTAGATATCATGATACATTAAAATGCAGCCGACGGATACTTACAATATGGATTCTAAGACAAAGGTAATGCTAAGTAGGTAAAGCTACTACCCATCCCCCCCCTTTGTGTACCGAGCCTGATCAAGATTCCCGCCTCTCTCAGACGATTCGGCCAACTTTTCCATGCGTCCGATGGATCCTGTTCTCCGTTCATACCTTCGGCCAACTTCAGACGTTATGAAACGTCAACATGCAGCCAATGGATGCTTGAGTACAGCCAACATAGTGTGACATAACAGGTATTCTCGATCACTTGCAGGTGTCGTGACATTCATTTTCGAGGCATGCCGAACCTGCCTAACGATAAGTCTCAGGTACAGGTAAACAGATGTCCACTATTTTAGCCCGAATACACATCACAATCTCTGCGATTGCCTAACAACCTCTTTATGTATACCGTGCACATCACCGCACTGTATGTTGGCTGTAAGTCTTTATTTGCAGCACTACCCACAATGCTGCTCAATGTAATCAAACGGATAAAAGCGCTGCTGCGAATATCAAGACTTGTTGACTTCAGTCCAACACTTGTTGGCAGCGTGTTTGTGAGTAGTGTACACACATACATGTGCATGCATGTATGTATGTCCATACAGACAATGACTGGCCAAGGGTGGTTGGGTACCTCAAATTACTGGTATTATAAGAACATCAATAGATATATTTAATATAATTCTCGTATTATAGCAATCAGTGAACGATCGAATAACAATATTATAGTTTCTTTTCAGTCTCCCCCTCTTTAGTTGGTCAGAGATTTCGGCTAGTCGCTGTATGTGATGATTGTGACCACGCAATAGCAAAACAGGCGAAGAATGAACGGCACAAATGTTCACAAAAAGGTTGTTATGGATAGGACATACAGTGTTGAACTTGTGAAGAAGAATTCGTAGTGGGATTTTTGAGCAAGAGTGATGGTAGTGGGATGAAATGAGTACATAAACGCACAGCAACGGATTATTGAACGCATAGCAGCAACTAAACCTAAAACAGAAGAGGTACCTGCCCACCTATTTTTCTATACATAGATACATTCTTTGTTTTATGTGCCGTGGCACGCGTTAGTCCTAAGCTATCTTGAGCTATGCGCGTAATTTCTCTACACTGTAAATTCTTTTAACCTTTAATATTCTTCTAAAATTCGTAATAATAACCTACATTTAAGCAATATCCGCGATTAACAGCACTTACCCGCAGTATAGGATGCTCTTGCTGCAGTTTAAGATCATCAGCGTCTTAAGGGCTTCGTCAGCGTTGTAGGCAGAAATCGCGATCCTCGCACCTGTGTTGTTAATCACACAACGCTTTAATGCTGTAAAACAGAATGTATCTATATATAGAAAAGTATGTGGGCGGGTACTTCTTCCGTTTTAGGTTCAGTTGCTACTGTGCGTTCAATAATCCGTTGCTGTGCGTTTATGTACTCTCGTGAAACACCCTCTTGCAGATAAAAGACCAACGCTGCATAAAACGCTCAAAGTAGCGACGGACGTTTGTTTCTGTCTCTTCTAGGTAGGCAGCTACCTCTTCCGTTTTAGGCCTAGTTACGGCTGCATGTTCATAAATCCGTTGCTGCGTGTTTTGCGTGCTCATCCATCACACCGCCTCTCTACTTTTTTGCGTCAAACGACGATATCAACGCTCAACCGCCCAACATTTGCTCAGTCAATCCGCACCAGCTGGCTGCTTTCCCTCCAACATCAAACCATCCTGCACATACGACGGATTTTTTTTTTTTTTCTGTGAAGACGTCATCGACACAAGCCTTCAAAGTAAGCCGCTATGGACCATTGCTCGGGTGCACAGCCCTCCTCCACCTTGGACTTGGACTGGAGCGACAATGACATGATTGCCAACATTCAAGACCGCTTGCATGGCCCGATGAGCGGCTTCATGGCGCGCTACTTTGGCCGCTTCGAGTACGTGCGCCGCGGGGAATCCGTCCTGGAGATCCAGACCGCGGGCCGGGCGTGCGGGCGGTGCGCCATCCCCATCCCGTCTGCCGTACCGTGGCCGACAGAGAGTGGGAGTGATTCCGGGCGTTTTGTCGCGTGGCTGTCGGGCTATCTCGCGCGGGAGATGGACGGGGCGAGCGGCTCGTGGGGGTTCCACGGCGTTGATGGTGCCGGTCAAGGCCAAGAGCAAGACCGAAACCAAGGATCGTGGATGCTCTTGACGCGACTTCCGCCCGATACACCCTCAGGAGCGTCCTCCGACAAGACCACGACGACGATGACGACGACGACAACAGCATCAACAACAACAATGACAACAACAACAACAACAACAACAACAACAGCAACAACAGCAACAACGGTCTGGCAAAACACCCACGTCGTGGGCGTCTTCCACAACCGCCCCGGCAGTCGCCGCGCCTACCAGGCCGGGCTGGTGCACCTGTGCCGGGCCGCCCACGCCGTCTTCGCGGCGCAGCCCACGCGCTTCTTCTTGCACGGGGTGTACCTGCGCGGGTGGCTGCTGGAGCTGTGGGTGATGGACCGGTCGGGCCTCTACTGCAGCGAGGTGGTGGACGTGCGGGCCGATGTGGCGATGCGGTTGCTCGCGGTGCTGGCGAGCTATGCGCACATGACGGACGGGGAGCTCGGGGTCGGGGAAGACGAAGGAGGAGCAAAGCTGCTCAGGACGGATGGGCGGCGGCGGCGGCGGTACGTGTGCACGGCGGTGGGGGAGCTTGTTCTCGATGAGGAGACGCCGTTGGCGTGTCCGGAGGGTTTGGTCGGGACGGGCGGTGGGCACCGGAGCGGCCCGAAGAGGAGCTGCTCCGGCTGGCACGCGAGAAGTGCGTCTCCGTGCCGACCCTCTCGCTCGATTCGTACCACGAATTCGAGAGCACGGCCGGCCTGCGCCGCGGGTTCCGCTGGGGGCCGCACAGACGGCTCCGTGTGGCCGATGATGACGGGTCAGCCACGGATACGAACACGGACACGGACACGGACACGGACACGGACACGGACACGGACACGGGCGCGGACACAGAGGACGGCCTCGCCCGCTACACAACCGCCACGAACCACTACTTCCAGAACCGCATCCTCGCCTGCGCCGTCACCTCGCCCCTCGGCCGGCCGCTGCACTCGTTCCGCTCGCCGGCCGAGCTGCTCGCCGTCCTGCGCGACGCCGTCCGCTGCCACCGCGCCCTGTACCGCGACGCGCGCATCCTGCACCAGGACGTCTCGGCCGGCAACATCGTCATCGTGGATGGGCAGGGACGGGGTGACGCCCCCGCAGAACGGGAGCAGGGCCTCCTCATAGATGTGGATTCGGCGATCCGGCTTCCCGAGACGGACTCGGACCCGGATTCCGGCCCGGACTCGGACCCAGACACATTCTCCATCACCGGCACCCGCCCCTTCATGGCCATCGGCGTCCTCCTCCGCCACCGCCACACCCCGCTCCACGACCTCGAATCCTTCCTCTACGTGCTCGTCTGGACCATCATCTGCCACCGCGCCACCAGCCCCCCCGCCAAAAGTCGTCTCCGCCAATGGAGCAGCCACGACGCCCACTGGGACGACCTCGCCGCCCGCAAGTCCCACGACATTGGCTCCGACGCCCAGTTCCAAGAGACCATCCTGGCCGAGTTCCCCCCCGAGATGGCCTGTCTGAGGCCCGTGGCGGCGCGGCTGAGGCGCCTCTTGTTTCCGTGCCGGGAGGAGAAGGAGGTGGATGCCGTGTACGAGGACATGATTTGTGCGTTGGAGGAGGAGGCGGCGGCGGTGAATAGCCTCTGATGAAGATGTGGATTCTGAGTGGCTACCGATATTAGGGCAAGGGGGGGGGGGGGAGGTGGGTGGCTACGGTGAGATTGGGGTGGTGGATGGGTAGATGAGTGGATGGATGGGGTGAGTGGCGTACATGATGCAGAAGCTCATTTTACGAGCCAAGCGGGATAAAACGACAGATTGGTAGAATTCTAAACAGGGAGACGGACACGCATTGAAATGCGGTAATCCATAGGAAGCAAAGAAATCACTCAAAAAATAGAATAGAAAAAACCCAAAAAAAAAGGTAGACAGGCAAAAATAAAACATACAACAGCCGGTGTTCGCTGGTCGTCACCGACCCAACTACTAATCTGCCCCTTACCAGCTTGTCTATGGGAGAGCGGACGGGATCCCGAATTTTCTGGTAGGTATGGTCGTATGTGCTGGTTGGCGAGGTACAGCAAATTATATTCGGCGTACTTGCCATATGCGCCTCACTGCCCGGCAGGCCGGCTTTCCTAACAGGGAGCCCGGAGAAGACTCAGAGGAGAATACAGAAACACGTCCCACTTGCACAGGTTATCCGTGGATTATGGGATCATAAGGTCGGATTACCTTTTTGAACACTTCTCGCGGAAAAGCGTGCAGCAGCGTTGTGGTATGTACACGAAAACTTGTTCCTCAGAGCACAAAGAATCGAGCCAACCGCACAAAATGTGTTGCTGCGTGAGTTCTGCAGTGAGTGACTTGCTTGACTTATTCACCATGGTACTTGCATGACGGGTGGCACAGTGGCCTCATGTACATGGCAGCTCCTATGTCCTTGTACCGTGTCCCTTGTACCGTGTCAAGCATGAGATGGTTACTCTGACAAGAGGCGTTTACGGCTGCATTCTTGGCCATGCCCTGGTCGATAAAGCTTGTTGTTTGTTTGTTCATTCATTTCCATTTTGTTTTGTTTCCCCCTTTGGCGAGATGAGCTGCATGTGCAGCACCAAGACTATCTCCGTCATGCCGAGAAAGCTACACGATGTACTCACCCGTCTTTTTTACATCTTATCTACTAGGTAGACAGTGATTGGAATATATACATGTATAAAGCCATGTAACTATACATAAATACATGCAAATACATACATACATATACACACATCTACACACGTATTATACATACGAGTATTGCTATTTGTGCGGCCGCCCACATTGGAAGCAGCACAACACAAAACACACCCAACACACTCAATGCAGCAGCGCACATGACGTGAAGTAGCACAAGAAAAAAACTGTTGCCCAGGCTGCTGCTGTTGCTGCGTGCTTAGATGTCATGCGAGGCAAGCGCGCAGAATGCCTGCAGAGGGCATCATTTGTTTGGCAGATGCCAGAGAGCGAAGCATCAAAGCAGTTTCACACTCAGAAGTGACAGGTGACAGCCTCATTCCCTCCGTCAACAATGAACATCACACAACATCACCACCATCCCCGACCACACGACCACACGACTACACGACCTACCGGACCTCGATTCATTAAAGAGAGAGAGAGTGCTCCTGCTCCGTCATGTCTAAATGCAAGCGTTCCATAATGCCATCGCCGCCAAGGCAGCAGCAGCAGCAGCAGCAGCAGCGTCGAGACACTATTCCACGAGGACAGAAGCGCCGCGCCTCTTCGTCTTTGCATGAAATAGACCGAGACTCGCAGCATAACCGTCCTTCCAAGAAGCAGAAACTCCACCATCATCCAGCTTATTTTCCGCCTAGGTTCTGGGACGGCTTACCCAGGGTCTGGCTTACCAGGAACACACTACGAGAACTTGATCGGCGGAACCGTACCATCAGTTCTCCAAGTTGCCGTGAGACCGCGCGCACGCTTCGCGTTTCGCCGACGCTCGAAGGTTTCGCCAAACAAGGCGGTCCGGATCTGACGGATCTAAGAGGGGTAGGTCGATGAGGTCAAGGAGGTCAAGGCTCCGGATCTAACAGAAATGCAAGACTCTGCTAAGAAGACGATAGTATCAAATCCCAACACGTCCACATAAAAGGATGAGTACCACTCCATCGAGCCTCGGACGCCGGAAAAGAGGGTCACAGTCTCCTGTGAAGAGAAAAACCGACATCAGTCCATCCCTCCCAAGTGCTGATGCGACCCCCAGAACCAAGACCACGAAGAGCATTGGTCCATATGATCGTGTCTTTCAGCAACACCTTATCGATCACAATATATTTCCACATCTTTACAAATTTCACGATGGATCTAGGCCCCCGAAGCCTGAAAACTTGGACCAAATACGACGAGCCATGGGTCAGCGTAGACCATCTTTATCATCATCTCGATTCTCTGATGACGATTTTCAGACTTTTCAGCTATTAGTCGCGGATGCCTTCAACGAGACTGAGCTCGCACCAGACATCATGCGTTCGATCGAAGGGCATGTCCCGGATAGACGATGTCGTGCAACAAATATCGCGTTCAAAAACCTCGACTATCTGACCGATGGGACAATTGTGCCAGGTCAAGCTGACCTGTATTATGGCGCGAGACCGGAACAGCTGAGTAGCCAAGTTCGTCGAGAACAAAGCGGTAAGATTGTAAGATTGTTCCCTCGTTTCGGCCCGAGCTTCCGATTCTGCCCAACTTCTTCCTTGAAGTGAATGGCCCTGATGGGATTCCGTCCGTTGCTCCCCGACAGGCGTGTTACAACGGCGCTCTGGGGGCAAGAGGCATGCAAAGTCTGCAGTCGTATGGCCAGCCGGAGTTGAAGTATGACAACAAGGCCTATACAATCTCTGCCA
Organism: Claviceps fusiformis PRL 1980; assembly: GCA_000223055.1. Lineage (NCBI taxonomy): Eukaryota > Fungi > Ascomycota > Sordariomycetes > Hypocreales > Clavicipitaceae > Claviceps > Claviceps fusiformis. Next base: position 61,681 of record AFRA01000004.1, read on the forward strand.
CATACCAATTGGGACAGCTCACGATGTACACCAGTCATCCGATACCGCCATGCACACCGGGAGAAAGGCCTGGGTTCGTCATGACGCAAATAGACACATGGGCTCTCACTGGCAATGCCGATGCATTTCGTCAGGGAGCTTCAGCGTTCCGCAATGCTCGAGATTGGGCAAAAGAACAGAGAGATGCTGCCATTCAGCAAGCCAACCAGAGAGTGGCAGCAGGCAGCGCTGGCTCTGCTTTGCAAGATGGAGACTCTGGTGATGATACTACTGCCACTGGCCAAGAGACAGCCGCACGCGTTGGCTCCGACACGTCAGTCCACGAACTGTCGGCCGATTTGATAATTTGCTACCAATGTCGCCAGAGACATACATAAATGTATATTACTCAAGTAAGAAAAGTGCAGGAGAATCTCATTCGATGTAGTGCAACAAATAGGGTGTAATAAAAAATACTAGGCAGAGAGAAAATAGCCAGTAAAACCAACATCAAGAGGTTGCTCTAGACTCCCGAGGATGTAACAGAATGATGCTTCCAAGCTCGCTTTAAAATTCCACACTTTGTAGTGCCTGGGGCTCTTGCAGTTGTTGGCCCGGCGAATTGCCTTACTGGGCATTCCTCTCATGTCCAGTAGCCTTCTGCCCGAAAATGCCATGGGTCGGCGAGTCGCGATGGCTTCGCGCAATCGCGACGGCGCCCGGGCTGATGAGGCCGCGCTCTTCCAGTCGAGAGAGATATTCCATGGTCCATTCTTGGCACCGCTTGGTGGTAACCTGGCATCGCCATTAGCAATGATTTGCCCGCGCCACAACTCGACTGCCTATTACTTTAAATCACGTACACCGTCAATGGAAGCTCGAACGTTCTGGCCCCGGGGAGGAGGCGCAACCATGGCTGCTTCCCGTTCAAGTCTTTGTCGTGGACAAGCCTCCTGGCAAGGCGTCGTAAAGGGCGGATCGTAGATGTCCTTTGAGTCCACCTTGCCGAGAAACACCATTTCTCGCATGTCGCGGCAAAGACCGCGCTCGTCATTCCGTTTAAACTCGAGTGCATAGCCCATCATGACCGGCTCGCCCACGACATGAATCACCGTGCCCTTGGGTGACCCTGTCTTGAAATCCTTACTCAGATCCTTGTTCTCGTCGGCGGCATTCGGGATGAAAATGGCGAAATGAGTGCGTTGGCCGGGTGAGGCCCGAGACTTGGCCAGATAGACAGAACGACAAGGCATGATGCTACGGTATGGCGGTTTCTGTTTCAATAAAGTCGAGTCAGGAAAAGAGAGAAAGAGAAGTGAAGTGAAGTGAAGTAAAGTCGGAAACAAAAGAAAAAAGGACCCTCAATTGTTACCAAAAATAGGTTTCGGGTCGCCCTTCCCATGGCCCGTCAGGCTGGTCGTTGGTCAGATAGATGGATGGATAAGAACGTTTCAACGGCTGCGTTGTGCATGGCTAAAGTCAACGAGGAAGTCAAAAAGTGGGATAAATGTCCCAACGTTCTTTGTTCCAACTTTGTCTCGAGCTTCTTGCGTTTCACGCCCTCCCCACCTCAGAAAGTCAACAACCTCTAGTCACATCAACCATGGCGGCAGAACAAGCTGGTGATGTACGCATTGACGTGGCCTCGTTGCCCGACGAAGCCGCGGCGGAGATGGATTTCCGCGACACTTCATTTTTCCAATCGGGCGATCCCTCCTTACAGCTGCCGTCACCTGCATCAATCCTCCAACAACATCCGGGTAAAACTACCGGAAACGTCAGGTTTGAACATCTGAATCTCCTGGTCAAGATGGGGTACTGGTATCATGTGAGGTTTGAGGAAGTTCAAACCCTGCGAGCCATGAGGCAGGTGTTTGCAAACAACGAGGTGCCCGTGCCAGAAGTGTTCGGGTGGAGAAAGCACGGGAACTTGTGTTTTATCTATATGAGCCTGATTCCGGGGCAGACACTGGACCAAGCGTGGCCGACTCTTACCAACGAGGACAAAGGCTTGATATGTGCCGATTTGAGTCGAATCGTCGGGCAACTAAGACGACTCGTCCAAGGCCCTTCGGGGAACTGCTTTGTTGGTAAGGATACACGCGCACACACACACATATATATAAATAGATATCCCCAAACATGCGTCCTCGCAACACTCGACATGACCGTACGCTGACCTCTCGACGTAGGTTCCATCAACGGAGGAACTTTGCTGGATAGGTTTTTTAGATTTGATTACGAAGAAGGTCCATTTCCCACGGTCAAGTCGTTCAACGACTGGTTTTTTGCTGCCGCGACTCGTCAAATGCCTGGGCTCGGCGAGGCCATCGACCCCGGACCATATCGACACTTGCTTCCCGACACAGGGAATATATACTTCACTCATGGGGACCTGACTCTCACCAACATCATGATTTCGGATGGACCTGCTCCGCGCCGCATCTCAGCCATCCTTGACTGGGAGCAATCGGGCTGGTTCCCGGAGTACTGGGAGTATTGCAAGCTGCTGTACGCAGTGGACTACGAGCATGGCTGGCGCGTGGATGGATGGGCCGACAAAGTCATGAAACCGTTTCCGGACGAGTGGGAGCTCTTTGCCGAGTGGTCACTGTGGCGTTGTCCATAGGCCAAGCTCCCTGGCGCGGGATGTTGTGAAGAAAGATGGGACATGCATGATTATGTTTTTGTTCGTGGCGATTTTTTGCGTCATCGAAGAGAACACGGTGGGTTGAGCAGAACACTTTCATGTCATCAGGAGAAGACTAGTAGATAGAACAGAACCATCGAATGATGGATAAAAAGGGTGACATACTTAGAACAAGATCCGGAGAGGTGTTCATGATGGGTTGGCAACCATTACGGATACCGTGGAAATAGTCGTTCGAGGCAGCCAGAGACATGGTTTTCTGTAAAAACCGATGAGACAACGCAGGGAACGAGTCAACGAGAAGAGGGCGCATGCTGTCCAGGCACTCTTTAGAAAGAGAGAAGATGCAAAGAAACGGGCATGAGGACTTGCGTTGTCTGTTCACGATGTTTTCACGTCTTTCCCAGGTTGGCTCCGAGATTAGCAACGTTGCATGTCATGATTTTGGGTCATTGTTTTTCGAAGACGCCAATTTTGAGTGAAGAAACAAAGAAACAAAATAAAGGGGGAAAACCCCGACCCAAAACATGCATACATCCCCTCTCCCATCCATGATGCCACATTGCACACCCATGACCCCCTGCGTCCCCCCTCCTCTTCACGGCACCCTACTGCTCAATGAAGGCAACGGCGGCCTCGGCCCGGCCCGAGATGACCAACCAGACCGAGACTAGGACCCAAACGACTTGTCATTGAGCCTAATTGGGGCAAAAGAAGAAGAAAGGAATACAAACAAGAGAAGCGTCGCATGCACATGGCCGCCGAAACAGACTATCCCTGTAGTTGCCGAGGCTGAGTAAACGAGTATATACTAGATCCTTATAGCCGCCCGAATTTATCGGCATCAGAGACAGCTAAAGCGCTAGACTCATATTTGTAGAATGAAGCTTTTGTTTTTTTTTTTTTTTTTTTTATTACCTTGTTCACTAGCTGTTTTCCCCTCTTTTTATTAGCTTCCCTATTGATACAAAGTCTTTCAACACCGCAATGCTCCTGCAACCATCCATCACAATACATTAGATCCCCATTGACCAGTCACCGAAGAGTTTTTTTCCTCTTCCCCAAGTAACTAACCATATTCATAGCCGTGAGAGTCTCCACAGAACGGCCTCACTTTAAAGATGCAAAGCGCGAAGCTGCGCTCCTCAACTTGTCTGCCTCCGCGCACGATACGATATTTTCGCTTCACCATATCCTGTATGCATGTATGTGTTGTCCACGCAGGTTCCAGCGCATAGGCCAGCCCTGTCACAATCTTGTCCCATTTCATTCGGTAGAACGAAAAAAAAAAAAAAAAAAAGTGTAGTTAAGGCATGGATACATGGAATAGACAAAGACGTGTAGACAGACAATAACGGATCCGTCGAGTATACAGAACCATACCCGGGCCAACCATCCTTTATGCCATATATATCTCTGTGTCGACAGAAAAAGGGACGCATGGAATATACGGGACATTCCCGAGACAATCAATGACGTATACGTCCTACATGTGACCCCGCGGACCGACATTCATCAACCAACACAATATACACGACAAGGCATAGACAGTCAGTCCTCATGGAACATGCATCCCCAAAGACAGACAACGTTAAACCCATGGATATACGTGGCCACGTAAATGATCAATAGAACATACACAAACATACACGCACGCACGCACGCACGCACGCACATCCCGACTTGTACGCAAAACACAGTTCGCTATTGCATCAAGAACCAGAACCTCCATTACCCAGCCTTGGAACCCCACGCAACAATGCCACGTCCCTCACACCAAACAAGATAATAAAATAGACAAGAATAATCACAGTAAGAAAGAAGAAAGAAAGGGGGGGGAAAATTAACCTCCGAAACAACACCCAACTATCGACAATGCAAAAACGCTCACGAAAAAGAATAGTACGTGACATGACTCTCGAGTCTTTTCTTCAACAGTAAAGATGGGCACGAACGGAACCAATCCTACACTGAACCCATGCCCATGCCCTTGCCCTTGCCTCGCTTCGATTCTATGAAACTGCATTGAATCGAAATTGGTTAATCAACGCCACTCTCAAGACACTACTCGGGAGACGAAACCCTCCTGATTCCGTTTCGAAAATCGCAACTGCAAAAGTCCCCATCGCCGCCGTGTATTTTCTTTTTTTTTCCTTCGTCACAAACAAAGACGAAAAACAACAAACAGAGAATATAAACAGGTGAAGAAAGACATTGTTTTTGTCGCCGACCTGCTCCTGGAAAGGAATTTCCCCGCGTGCCTCAAAAAAAACTCGTCCGTCATGTGGGTATATATATCCTGCACCTGAAAGCCCCAAAGCCCAATCAATAGAAACACCGACAGTACACACCGAAATCATCAATCATTGTCTGTCGTGACCAATTACAACGACAACAACACACGAAACACAAACCCCCCTTTCCTCGGGGTTTCTTTTTTTGGTCGTTTTTTTTTTCGGTTTCTCGCCACATATCGACATTCTCTTTTTGCCGCCAAATCCAGCACCACAAGACTCATACTTAAAAGCCAAAAGAATATTGGCTTGCATCGAACTGACATATTTTGGAATAGTCAGTCTCTGTGTCATCCCAATCCGGTGGTCCCGGGTTAGGATACAAGAATGCATCAGCATCAAATTCACCCTCCACATCCCCCTTCAAAGACGTATTGTCAAGATGCATAATCATCTCAGGTTCAAACGTCTGCCAGCTCATGTCAATCTCCAGATGAGCTCCCTCAGAAATATCGCTGTTGGGTTCGCTGGTTCCGCTATCCTTGCTAGACTCGGGCGTATCGTTGGGTGTCAACGACCGGTACAGCATGGCGTCATTCACAATATTGGGAAGACCTTTCTCAAACCCAAGATTGTTAAGCAGCGCCTGGGGATCAATGGTGCATCCAGTCCAAGGGCTAGTTTTCGCTGGCTTCAAGTCAGCAGAAGAAGAAGAAGAAGAAGCGGCGGCGGCGGCGGCGGCAGTAGGAGCAGCAGCAGCAGCGTCTGTCTGCTTGGTCGCTTTGACATCCGCGCCCTTGCTCAAAGCGCTACCCGACCTCTTCATGGCCGTCTCATGCGATGCCGGTGTGGCTATACTATGCTTGGGCGTCTGTCCCTGCTTGGACACTGACGTACTCATGGCTGTTGCACCCTCGGCCGGATTCGTCGCCGTCGCCTTTTTCGGGGTGCCATCCGGCTCCAGACCAAGTGCCAAAGCCAGATTTTCCTTGACAAATTTGAGCGGATCCTCCCTTGGCTTGATATGGTCTTCTTCGACGTGAACTCGGAGAGCTTCTTCACTGGCAAACCCAAAAGAGGCCATATCACAGTCTGGTTCTTTGCAAAGGAAGACAGGCTTGGGCGGCTCCTGACGTCGCACTTCTGGTGAAGCAGTCTTGGCTATTTTCGGCGACGGACTGGCGGCGCTTTGCGGTGTTTGTACCGGTTGCTGCCCAGATAGCTTGGCCTTCTTCCGAGCGGGAGGCAGTTGGAGGTTGATGTCCTTTGGCTTGCCAATATAGCTGGGGTTGCCATGAGGCGATGATGCCCCAAAAGAGAATGGTGGTTGTGCCACAGTCGGCGCCGGAGGCGCTTGGGCACTTCTGTTGCTCGACTTTTGCTGGTTCTTCAATGCCTGGGAGTTTTTCTCCAGGTTGGCTGCATTTAGTGGTGCTGGCTGGCCCTGTGAAGAGTTGTATGGTTGGGGCTGCGGTTGCGGCTGTTGCTGCTGTTGCTGCTGAGAAGACGCCGCCTGCATAGTTTGATTTTGGTTCTGCTTTATTGCTTGACCTGGTTGCTGTCCCTGCTTTAGCATGCCCCTATTATACTGCTGCATGCTGGCCGCTAGATCCTTAGCCATACTCTCCAGCATAGCTCGAGCCTGATCGATTTCTGCTGAGTTGATGCTGAAATTGTCGTTCAATCTCGTCATTGGCTCTCCGTCTGTAAACTGCTTTATGATCCGTAGACGCTGCGAACACAAAAGTTAATCATAACTCAAATTGACTATGAAAATAAAAGAGAAAGAGAAAGAGAAAGAGGGAAAGGAAGGAAAACAAAGACTTCCTAACTCGCAAGTCGTGCAGTCGGGAACCAAAAGGGGCAAGAGGGAGAGGCGGAGAAAGTAAAAGTGATTTGCAAAAATATTGCCGTTGCTTCTACTCACAGTTCTGAAAAACATCTTGGCTCGAGCGTCATCTCCTGCGATCGAGTACCACTTGGTCAGACCACGGCTAACTTTGTTCATGTCTAGTGCAATACGTTGCAGTTTGACGCTTGTGTCCCTCCGCTCTTGCGGGCTCATGGGAATTTCAGGCATGGCTTCCTGGTTGAACTGCCGCTGTTCTTCTAGACTGATGGCGCGTAGACGATTGAGAGCATCAGCGCTCGGTTGCTGCATGAAATTGGCAGTCCCTTGAAGCTTCAGTAACTGCTCATATTTGGCCCTTTGCTCCGGGTTGAGACTGCCAAGCTGTGATGGTGACAAAGTAGGCACGCCTTTGGGGAGTTGATTGGCATGCGAGGCAGGCCGAGGATGAGGAGCAGCAGCAGCAGCCGCGACGACATTTGACGTTGTGGATGTGTCTGCAGCTTCGTCGCTGTTGGGCCGTTTGAGGCTCTTGGCCGGTTGAGGCTGGTTGTTGACCCGAGATTGGTTGTTATTAATATTAGTATTATTAGCCTGTCCCTGCTGTGGCCTCTGCCCGGAAGATTGCATCGAGGCAGTTTGCGCCATGTTCGTCGGGCTCGCCTGAGTCTGCGATGTGGGCGTTCGGTTCGGTTGCTGTGAAACTTGCTGCATTGGAATCGGAGTTTGGCCTCCCATTTGTTGCTGTCCAGGGGTTCGCGGCTGGCCCGGGGACACACCTTGCATTGATTGTGCTCGCATTTGCGCTTGCTGTTGTTGAGCCTGCCATGAGTTCTTCTTCATTTGTGCCACTTGGTAACGCAATTGCTGGTCAGACAAAGACGCCAAATCCGGATTTTGCGCTCGGACATTGATGAGCTCTTGCGGTGTTACCTGGAGGACGTGTGCTGGAATGTTGCCGAGCTGCCTTTGCATAACCATTTGTTGTTGCTGTTGTTGTTGTTGCTGTTGCTGTTGCTGTTGCTGCTGTTGTTGCTGCTGCTGTTGATGCTGCTGCTGTTGTTGCTGTTGCTGCTGCTGCTGCTGGTTGGACATTTGTACTCCAGCGTTGAGCATGGCTCCTGGATTAGCGTTCAGGTTCTGCGCGCCATTTGGCTGTAGAGTACGCCTAGCAAGAACGGCTTGGAACTGTCGTTGTTGGAGATGACTGAGCTGGGCACGCGTGGGGGCCAAAAGAGGACCATTCTGGCCGAGCCAGGCCTTGAGGTCGCGCCACGTCTTGACCTCCTCGGGAAGTTGTCCAACAATAGCTTGCACCTGCGTCGGCAAATCCATGGAATCCATCAAGCCTTGGGCCTGGTTGTTATGGATCGGTATGCGTGGTACTTGCATCGGTTGCTGTGGATTTGCTGGCATACTTCCGTTGGACTGTTGTTGCTGCGGCTGCTGCTGCATGCCTTGTGGTCCCGCAGTGCCCATGTTCAAACCCACCTGTCCGCCAAACTGGTTCTGTAGGCGATTCTGTGGTTGATGCATAGCTCCATTCAACGTTTGTTCCTGTCTTTGACTCTGCCACTTTCGAAAAACCTCGTTCAGCTTGTCGGACGATAGTCCTTGGATTTGCGAACGCTGTTCTGCTGTCATACTGGCAAGCATAGCATTAAATGCCTGGCTGTTTGTTCGTTGTGTGCCTTGATTGAATCGTTGGTCGCCAAAATTCACTGGACCTTGGCCCATTGCAGCTCCAGCTATTGGATTCATGCCACCTGTATTCAAGGTATTCATTGCCGGACTTTGTGTTGGAGGCATGCCATTTGGCTGAGTCTGCTGCTGCTGCTGCTGCATTTTCAACTGCAGCTGGCCAGGATTCTTCTGGCCAGCTTGATTCATCTTCGGTTGATGCATATTCGCAGCTCCTGGCTGTGGTGGTGGTTGTTGTTGTTGTTGTTGTTGTTGTTGTTGTGGCTGTGGTGGTGGCGGCTGTTGTTGTTGTGGTGGTTGCGGTGGTGGTGGCGGCGCTGGTGGCTGCTGCTGCTGTCCCTGGCGGGGCGCCTGGTTCTGTGCCTGGGCACCGGCTACAACCTGATTGCCCGGTTGGGAGGCGGGGTGCTGGCCACCACCAGAGCTTGCAGGCACAACCATCTGGCCGGCTTGTTGAGCCATGAGCCCATTCAACTGCTGATCTTTTATGCTTTCCATGTTGGGAGTAAATTGTGAGAAGTCCGCTGGTGGGTTAACAGTCAACATATTTTGGCGCTGCTGGAAAGACTGTTGGCTTTGTTGTTGTTGCATCATAGCAGCAGCAGCAGCAGCAGCAGCCTGTCCGCCACTTTGGTTCTGCATACCAGCTTGCTGTTGCTGCTGTTGCTGCTGTTGCTGCTGGATACGGCTCATGTTCGCCTTGAGTATCTGGTAAGCCTGGCCTTGATAGAACCAAGCCAAGGGGTCTTTTCCCTGTGCCTGGAATTCTGCAAGCTGTTGCGGAGTCAACCGTTGTTGGATGCCCAGCCTTGCGGCAGCCTTTTGTTGCTCTGATGTCTGCGCCATGAACCTCGACGCCAGTTCCATCACTTTGACGCGATCAGAGTGGGCAAGACGTGCGATCTCGTTGGAAAACGGCTGAGATGGGCGGTTTTGCATCCCCATGGCCTGCTGATTAGGTGGCATCGCTCCGATTCCGGCGCCGGCGCCGATTCCACGACCAGCTTGGTTGACCATGCCCATGCTCATGCCCATCTGCGGTTGCTGTAACTGAGGCTGTTGTTGCGCTTGTTGGGCCAGCGGTGTCCCCTGCATTTGGTTCTGAAGATGTTGGAATCCTTGCTGAGATGGTCCCATGCCCCGGCCCATCTGTGCTTGCATGTTCATCATGGCTTGAGCCTGCGCTGCCTGCGCTGCCTGCGCTTGTGCATTGGCGTTGAGGGTGTTTTGAATGTTTGGCTCATTTTCCTGTCGCTTTTTAAAGAATTCCAGAGTCTTATTCGCCATGGCTTGGTCATAGGCCTCCTGTATTGGATTAGCATCTTGAGTGTACGGATTTCACGAGCCGACGGTCTCCGGATAGCATCATTTCATTACCTTGGTTGGTGACTTTTGAAACGCTTCTCGCTCATAGGTGCAGCCAAAATCGGCGGCCCGCATTTGATCAATGCCGTTCATTGCCAGTACAATATTGGAAATGCTGCAGACACTTTAGTAATTCGTTTTTAGACATACTCAAGCAGGGGCAATAACAATGGGCGGAACCCAATGGTGTTTTGTGGCACATACAGTTCCATCGTTTTACCCATGCGGTCATTAAAACCAACGCTTGCTTGCCATGTCAAGCTGTTTGGGGGGGTCTGCGAGTTGGCGGCAAGATTCTGGTACACTATCTGTTGAAGTTGAAGTGGTGCCTGACTTCGTCGCAGCTGCTGGGACACCATCTGGCCAGGCCCAGCCATTTGCTGCATATTTGCGGCCATGGCCGCTTAGAGAATGACTTTTGGCACGTTATGACTCGATGCTGCGGCGTCTCTCGATAACTGATGTGGGAAGTCTGGTGGGTAATTCAGGACGGGAGGAGAAGAGATCGGGGATTTGAACGTTTTCAAAACGCCAGGGCACCAGGGGATGGAGAGGCGGAGAGACGGCGGGAGTACGCAATCAAGAACGAGAATTTTGCAACCAGTATCCCCTGTCGTTGCGTGCAGACGTGGCGGAAATGATCAGATGGCTGCTCGTGCAAGCAACAAAGGAAAGCAATTTGAGCGTTCTAAATTGTCGCAAAATAATCACATGAAGATGCAACAAATTCGAGCCACGTGAAAGGTATCGTAGATTGCAGGAGAGAGGTTTGGTGTGCCGAGCCGAATGAGAGAGGGAATCGTGTGTTGTAAGGGTCAAGGCAAGTAGGTAGAGTTTTGCGGCGGCTGATCGTCTCGCAAAGTCACCAGACAAATAAAGGGTCGTTCTGGTGGGTGCGAAGGTCCGTTTACGCCCAGTTACCGACTCGCGATAACACAGAACGAGTTCTCCCAAACAGGCCGTCGAAAGCACGCAAAGGTGGTCCAGCAAGCCAGAAAGTAGACAAGCTACGGCTTTGCAGGCGAAGCACAGGGCACAGACATACGTCTCCCGTTTATCCCACGACAGAAAGACGTCGCTGGCTCGGTCGAGAGATTTGCAGTCGGATCAACAGCAAAGAATTGGGGCCAGAGACGGAGAGACTAATGCTTCTTTACCGGAGACGATTGCGAGTCGCGCGTTCACTGTCCTCGTCGGAAAGTGTGAGGTCGTAGGGAGCGGATGAAACTCGAGGTCAGACTCGGTGGGCAAATGAACGATGGTGTTTTTTGGGATACAACGGCGAAGAGGGTCCTGGTCGAGAGGCATGAAGGAGGTTGACAGATCGCGAGGGGGGGAGGAATAAGGTCGTTCAATGCTGAGAAGGAAGAGAGTGGCCAAGAGGGCCAGACAAAGCGGCTGAAGGAGGAGAGAAGATGCTGTCGTCGCCTGTGAAAAGCTCGGGGTTGCAGACGAGCAGACGAGCAGACGAGCAGACGAGCAGACGAGCAGACGAGCACAAGTAGATTGAGAAGATGGGTAGATGGATGAGCAGTAGAGAGGAGGATTGGAGAAGGCGGGCAGGATGAGAAGGCTGGTGCGGCGACGCAGCAGAAGACATGGAGCGAGGCGAGGTGAAGAGCAGCGGCGGCGGCGGCGGCAGCGGCAGCGGCAGTAGCAGCGGCAGCAGCCAGACTGACGGGCGAGCCAGACGACCAGGGCAGGCCAGCCAGAGCAGAGAACATTGAACTGTGCGGCGCAGGCAAAGAGAGGTGGGAGGGCGGACGGGTCGGCCAAGCCATGGATGGACCCCAGGACCAGGACCATGAGACCCAGAGGCACCGACAGGAGGGTCGTAGACAGGGCAGCCGCCTGCTCAGCACACGCCCCCTCCCTCTGGTCTGGGGGGGGCGTGCCCGCGGGGCTGGGGCTTGATCATGAACATGAGTGATGGCTGGGAGAAAAGCGACCAGACGTGGTTCGGAAGTTCAGTTCATGTTTGTTGTTTTGTTGCTTTGTTGCCAGAGTCCCAGCATCAGCACCGAGGGCCATGCCATGGACTGGGCCAAGTCGACTCGCCAACCCCAGGTGCCCTCTTTGCCCTGCGCATATTTCATTGCAGACCCGAGCCTGGGCTGCCGACCGCGAGCGCTCGTGGGCCTGAGGCGTCGGCTGGCGCAGTCTGGTGTAGAGAATGCTCAGAATGCTCAGAATGCTCCGCCGACAGCACGGGGGTGAGTGTAGTAGCCATCTCTCGCTGGCACTTGATCTGGCCACCTCCAACTGGACAGTAACAGTACCATGTGTAGGGAGTCTACATGTACGCACATAATGTCTGTTAAGTACATTGTACCTTCTAGGCCTAGGAAGGCACACACTACGACGAGGTACGAGCTCTTTCTGCTTTCTTTCTCTTTGTCGGCGAGTAGGTACCTAGTAGGCAGCTGGCTGAAACGCCTGTTCAGAAGCAGACGGAGCAGAACAAGAAAGCGCGCACCGGAGTGGTCGACTCTGACAGCAGGCAGGCACGTCCTTTGTTTGTTGATTTGTTTGTTTGTCTTGTCTCTCTTTTTCTCTCTAATTTTTTTCTTTTTTTTTCTTTTTCTTTTTTCCTTTTTCTTTTTTCCTTCTTCTTTCTTCGTTTCTTGTTTCCCGTATTCCGTCGCCCCATGGCAGGGCACCCGGCAATCAAAGAGGAGTTCGCGGTGATTCTCCGCTGGGGAAAAACGGTGTGATGCGAGGCACGTCATCCGAATGGCGCGGCGCGTCACAACGTGGAGTCGTCGGCGCGATGGGCCTATCCGCTGTCTCCCAAGAAGAATCCTTCGGACCCGGGAGACAGCCATGGATCATGATGGACGTTGGACCAGGCACTGTCCAGTGTCAACTCCCATTCCCATCCTGTTTTCGTGGGTTTGCACCCGAGTTGGCGGGCTCGCTGCCCTGGCTAGCCGCTCGCGAAACCCAGGCTGGAGGCAAGCAGAGTGATGATAATCAATCATGGCAGTCAGGTACGGCGACAAAGCAATGGCGGTTCGTCGACGAGCACGACGAGCCGTCCCCGCCATGCGCATGCGGACCAGATGGCGGTTGTTGTCTCAGTAGCACTGTTCTGTTCAAGTACCCTGCATCCACAGAGGTCATTTCGGTCAATAGGTCTGGTGGTACAGACTCCAGATGCACACTGCACACTGCACACCGCAGACCATCTATCTACGTACCTACCTGCCTACTCGATCACTCGATCACTCTGCAAATCCTACTTGTCCTGCTCGGGTTGGTGGCTGTTGCCCGCACGATGGAACACATGGATGAAGAAGAGCAGAAGACAGACACCAGACGACAAGACAGTTGACGGCGGAGAGGGGCAAATGGCGTCAGCGTTGAAGGTTTTGGACGGACCGCATATGCTTTGCGTTTTCCGGACATGGGGACCATATCGACACGACGGGACTGGGACAAGAGGGACAAGAGGGACAAGAGGGACAAGAGGGACAAGAGGGTCATGAGGGACACGCCGCCGGCAGAGGAGTCTTTCCATGTTCGAGGTTGGGATCCATGAGCCGGCCGGGATGCAGCGCGGGGGTAACTTGCGTTCACTTCAATGCAGCATTGGACTGCTTCGGCCAAGTGACGCACACACGCACGTACGTATGTACATTGTACTGTATGTACATACATGCGTCCACGGGAGGAATCCCTGGGTTTGCGACAACCCGTCGAATGCCACTTTGTGTTCGGAAGATTAAGGTCGCGCCATGTCGATCAGGGTAAATCAAGGACAGCTTCTCGAATCTCAGCGCCCCTGGGGCCTGCCATGGCCCAACGCCCGCGCAAAGGCAAGGCCAACACCGAGCTTTGCTACATACCACTATGTAACTGTGTCTATACATGTACCGTATGCATGCACACACATATCAATGGTATGTAAGTCATTCGCGTCGGCCCAGGCAATAGTGGTGATTGATGACTGGCTAATTGATGGTTGATAGTTGACAGATGGTGACTCCGGCTCGCCATGGCTCCACGAGCCCCAGAATGCAGTGGCAAGTTGGCAACAGCTCTCGAAACATGGAGCGAAATAAACAGTCGATGCCGGAATGAAGTGGCCCCGGTCGACTACGACTACGACTGCGATTACGGTCACGACTCTCTGCCACTCCCCTCCTGCGCGAAGCACGTCGTGCGTCCATCTTGTGTCGACGCAGTCGGCCTGGCAGAGATGTTGGGGAGAAGCTGGCCGAGATGCTGGGCCGAGAATCCCAGGTGCCCGGCCAGGGCCCCAGCCTGTAGCTGCCTTTTTTTCTGGACGTATTTTTTTTTTTTTTTTTGGTCAGGAGTCGAGGTGCAACTTGACATGAAGCTTTGTGATGAATGCTGCTGACATGTCGGCGTCAAACAGCCCTGGACGCCTGTCAACGCCTCGTCAACGCCAATCGCAAGTCACGACCCTAATAACCCACCCTAACCTGCTTGACCACCACCCCTTCACCAACATTCAAAAGGCAACCAGACAGACATTGAAGGCATTTGCACACTTGAACGAACACGGACACGGCGTACCTGGCTGGCAGCCCAATGCCATGGCCCCACAGTGGCACCCACGGGCTTGCCACACGTCCCCGCCAAGCTTGACCCTTCATCCAAGCAGATTGCCGCTTTTGCGCCGAGGGGGGGATGCAAATTATTTATCATGTATTTGGGCTGCCTGATCCCTGGCTCCCTTGCCGGCGCCGATCTAGGATACCCATGTCTAGATTGTCTAGCGCAAAACACAGGCACATGGATGGCACAGCACAGTTCAATTCCTCCCCTCCTCCCCAACCCCCATCATCCCCCCAAATTTGGTGTTGATGGGATGGCCAAGAACAAAAATTGAAAAGAAGGAAAAGAAAGAAAGAAAAGAAAGAATACAATAAGTAATAATTAACGAAAAGACGAACCCACAAATGACCGACTTGTCAATGATGCAGCAAGACTTGAAGGAAAATAAATACATTGGATCTTGGGCATCCAAGTATTCCGTAGGTACTTGCAGTAGCTAACGTACTAGGTAGGTAGGTAGGTACCGGACAAGGCTCTACTCTTGGCACTTCACAACCTTGCATGCCACATCGTCGACCAGCGTCGTCGACCAGCGGTGCCGGTTGAGCGAGGCAATCCGCCGACCGCCGTGTGCTTTGAATATCAGTTCGAATCAATGGACACGTTGACACCAGCTGACATTATTTAGTGACATTAGTTGGCATTTCGTTGACATCAGTCCGAATCGAGAGGTGCAAGCGCGCCACTGTCAGCCATGCTTGCGTTCCCAGAGAGAGTTTGGTGTCGGAGCAACATTGTTATTATTACTCCGCATAAAAAGAAAGAAGGATAACAGATCGAAGAGGGGCCGCTTGAGTCCTTACTTTTTGGCGTCTCGACTAGCTGCAAGCAAGCGTCAGCGGGGCAGCAGCTCAAAACCCCAGCCACGGAGTGCCAGCTCTTGGGAGAGGGCGACATGATTGTGCCAGCAATGGATCGAGTAACAGTCCAGGCAGTCCAGGCAGTCCGGAATGAACAGCGAGTCACGGAGGTTGGCACATTCATCACAAACGCCGCGTGTTTCTCCGTCTCTGACAGTACTTTCCTCAACCATGATCAACAAGAGGAGAATCGAGAATCTCTCTCCTCTCCTCTACCCATTCGTGAACCAGATGCACACCAAAAGCGGCAGAGAGAGAGGAGAGGGAGAGAGAGAGAGGGAGGGCAAAAAAAAAAGTGCCACCCGTGGCCCCCACCCCGCCGTAGTTGAAAGAAATGGCGTCTAGTCCCTACGTAGCCTTCGACACGACCCATGCACACACATGGATGTTTGTTCACTCATAGCATAGCACGCGGGCCTGGCCTGGCCTGGCCTGCCTGGCCGCTGTCATTAAAAGTCCATCAGAGACAAGGAAAAAAGAAAGGGAGGGTTTAGAAGGGGAAACGAAAAAAGAAAAGAAAAGAAAAATGTCTCGAACCTTTGCCATTCGACAACACAAGCCGTCATCGTCTTGCATTTGACGTCTCCCATGACTTGAGATGTTATTTTCACGCGATAAAACTTGGACAGTCTCTATTATACAAGAAGAAGTGAGGTCTCATGTCGTGTCTGTGCACGATTACAGCCTTAATGGTTGAAGGAATTCCAAAACAATGAAAAGAACGATGCTGGCCTTTGTTACAGATCTGGAAGCTGTAGCCAAGCCTTGGCCCGATGTCTGTGGTGCGTAACAATTTCTTTCGCCAGCCCGCACAACATGGGGCAATTTTTGTCCCCTCCAAAGGAAAAAGCCCAGGAAAAAGACAGAAGTCGAGACGGGCATGCTCGAATGGATTTGATGGATCCTCAAGGAAGAGAGGTATCAAGGGGGGTGGCCGGGCATTTGGAACAAGAGGGATGAAGATGGAAAAGAGAGAGAGGAAAAGTTCAACAAGTGCCATTTCCATTTCAGTCCCCCCCGGCTGCTAACAGGTATTTAATATCCGCATCTACCCACCTACCACCTACTTACTACCTGCTTACAATACTTGACTCTCTAGATACTGGCATGCATGTATGTATGCAGGTACTTGCTTTCGGATGGTCCAGATCGATATCACGAATGCATCTCGTCTCATGAGCTATCCGTGCACCGCTAGACCGGCTCCCAAAGGTGGAGAGGAACCAGCTTCCTTCCCATGCCACCATCTCTCCCTTGACGAACCGAACAGGGTCAGAGATTGCGGGATGGGCAATGACGGAGGGTCATGTCATGTCAAGACAATGATGGCTTCCAGTGCCAGGACACGTATCGCAGCATCACCCCAACTGCGTCGTGTCAAGCACGCGCTGTGGTGTGACAGGGGGGTTATCCACGATGGGGACGAAAAAAAAAAAAAAAAAAAAGGTAAAGTCGTGATGCCATATTCGAATAAAGGGCCCGTAGCCGCACAGGGCGTTATTCGGGTGCCGTCATGATACAGACCCTGTTGATCAACGATCAAAGTTTTGAGGCCATTTTCAAATGTCCAGACATGCATACCAAACTGAATGTGGATGGATGACTCTCAAGAAAGCTTCACGCTGTTTGCTTGCCACGGGGCGCGCCTCCTCCCCTTCTTTCTGTTCCCGGGGCGGTCCATGGATCAATGATTCGCGAACCGATGGCCCAGAACCAAGAACCCCCATTCCCCCTCTCCCCCCCCCCCCGGCGTCTCCATCCCCGTTTAATGGGCGCAGATGATGCGAAACAAACAAACTTTGTTTTGTTTTGCTTTGTTTTGTTTTGCTTTGTTTTGTTTCGTTTTGTTGAGGGTTTTCTTTCGCCGTCTTTTGTTCGTTAGGTCTTGCGTGGCTAGGTACCTAGGTAGGTACTTCATAACAGCTGGGCTGGGGGAGGGAAACCCCAGGAGAGAGAGGCGCTCGCTGCGCAAAAAGTCGGCATACCGCTGTTCTCAGGGAATGGGAACGGGGCTGGCACCCTCCGGTTCACCAACACTGAACCACCTTAAGTAGGTAAGATATTTCACGATGGCTATGTAGTTTTTTTTCGTCTACGAACCCGCGAAATCAGGCTTCTGAAGCCGCCATGGTATATGTACATACTAGGTATGTATGCATGTATGTATGCATGTGTATTGTATAAATGCATGTATGGTGCGCGGCAAACCCCCAACTTGCATTCTGTCTTGGATGGCCTTGGGGCCTTGTTGTGAAGGTGCCGATCTTTGTGTGTGTGTGCGCCTGTTCGGTGGGGAAGCTGGGGTGCGAGTGACTTACCCGGTAGGTTTGAGTGTGGTTCGAACAGGCCAGAACAATCTGGTGCATTCTGGGCCTTTCAAAAAAAAAAAGAAAAGAAAGAAAGAAAGAAAGAAAGAAAGAAAGAAAGAAAGAAACGAAACGAAACGAAACGAAAAGAACAGAAAGAGAGAAAAAAAAGTTTTAGTCCGGTGATCAAGGCTCAAGGGTCATGAATAAACGAATAAACATACAAATAAATAACGAAAGACGGCCAATAAAACGACGCCTTTGGCATCGAGTCATCGACGCCTGCTTCGTGATCATCATCCCCCGCGCCCCCCCTCGGGACCACGTGGTAAGACGCCATCCAGTGGCTGTTCTGCAAGATTTGACTTGGCTTCACAAGCAGGCCTCGGGAAACAGGCATGTACCGTATGTACCTGACCCGCGGAAACGAGACAGACACCTCGTCGAATCGCTCTCCCACGTATCTACCCTCCACCACTTCCCTGTCAGCTCCCGCTCACGCTCACGCTCACGCTCATCTGAACAAACACAAACCAGACGACACATACAGCCCCAGGAATATCGAAACACGGGGGCACCCCCTCCCCCCAACGCCCGCCCGCCGCGCCCCCGTCTCCCGGGCTCCAAAATAAAAACAAAGCCTTGGCATAACAAACGAACTGCGTTGTGCTCTTGGTGCTGAGTGGTGCTGAGGGCGAGAAGGCTGCGGGCTGAGGGCTGAGTAGTCCAATCAATGAGAATTGAAAGATGGGCGAGCACAACCATGTAGCCTCCTCGCTTCTCGCTTCTCGCTACTCGGCCGTCAAGGGGATGGATGGTCCATCGGACAGAGACGAGGTGCGTCAAATGGGTGGTGGGTGGACTGAACCGACTGTTGACGACTCGCGTTCCCGGGCGGGATCTCGCTCAGACGAACCCCACACGACCCGACGAGGTCGATACCTGGGACAGAAAGTACCTACCTACTAGGTACCTAGTAGGTAAGTTGGTACCTACCGACGATGTGGACTGCAAGTAAGTAGGGAGGTAAATAGGTACCTAGGTAGGTACTTGTGAACATTTGTACAGGAATTGTCTGGGAATGCTTCATCCGTCGTGGTTGTGGCTGGGCTGTCCAGACTCGAGGGGCAAGCACACCTGCACGCAGACGTCGCGCCCGCGTGCAAAGCAAAGCAAGCAGTTCTGCCTTTATTGACGGCGTGACCTATCATGATTTGTTCCCGTGCCGGGTCGTTCATGGACGTCGGCACGCGGACGCGAAAGGATCGAGTACCAAGGTGCTAGGAGGTCCCTAGAAACGCAGTACGCACGTACCTAGTAGGTACAGCATTACTGCTAGCATGCGGGTAATGCACAATAAGTAACCTTCATTCAGTCCACCATAGGTACATGGTACCTAGTAGGAAAGTACGACATTGCAACGTCATCTTGGTCACGCCCGCTCGTCCACAGAAACTCAATGTCCATTTTTTGCTCAAAAAATTGCAAAAGGTACGTATACATTTTTTCCCCTTGTGGTTTTTGTGTTTTTTTTTTCAGCTTGTGTTTTGTGCTGTGCTGTGCTGTGCGTGCGTTGTGTATGTGTTTTGGCCAAAGTACTTTAAAAAAAAAAAAAAAAAAACCCAATTGAATATCCTAGTCCGCACATGCCACACTGCCCAGAAACACAAAACACAAGACTGAAACATAAAAACCAAAATTTACTGAGCCTTGCCCAGAAAAACAGCACAAATCATGTACCGCGCTCTTTTCGGCTGATCCTGCCCTGCCCAGCCCTGCCCAGCTCGCCCCGTGGGTTTGTCTGTCCGTGGACTTCACCTACATCCAATGACATCCTCGATATCGACGGAAACCGCACCGAGTTAAGCACGCGGGCCATGATACCCATGTGGTACCAATGACGGCCACCGCCCAGCCGTCCAGGTGGCGCGGGTCGAGGGCCCCCGTGTCGCTGGCCGGCCTGAAGAGGAAGTCAAGGCAATGCAAGACTGCCAGACCAGATGGACTCGTCACGGCACCCTGCCAGACCTGTCGCGACAATGGGAACATTTCCACGACACGGGTGCGTGAGAGTATGGTACCGGTGTGGGCGGCAGATGACCGTGCTGTTGCCGTCCGTACATCACCAGACCATATCCTTGGTGCCGAGAAGGCTACCCTCCGTACCCATCCACGCTTTTACATCCACGGATTGGAGAAGGGATGAGGGGCTTCCAATTGGGGATTGAAGAGATGTGGATGAGCATAGTTGTGTGGCGTTCTTGGCATTAAGAGGATACAACAGAGAGACGGACAGACACATACACACATAGAGAGAGAGAGAGAAACCATCACTGAATGAATATACATTAAGTATCGTACACGCGCTTCGCTTTTGAATCGTAGCTCATCCATCTCCTGGTCCTGGTCCTGCTTCTAGTCTCGGTCTCGTCGTCCTCGTTCCTATAAACCTGTTCGTCTCTACACCACATGCCCCAGTTCGCCGATACCCTTCCTAGAGACTGCAAAGAAAGAACAAGAAAAGAAACGAAATATAATTACACGCACGCACGCAAAAACCTCCAGTGCATCACGCCTACCCTGCCACAGCACGCCCAACCATACCGGCCAACTCGCCAAACAAAACCCCCTTAAAGACACTCTCGCCCATGCTTTGCGTCCAGGCCCCCGCCTCACGCAGCCTCTCTTTCCACGCATGCTGCTCATCGACACCGAGTTGCTCCCATCGTCTCCCCGGACCGTGCGATTCGGCATTGTGCACGTCGACTTGTACCAGCTCCCGTGGCACGTCATCCACAGAAGGGGCAGCAGCGGGTTCCAGCAGGACGAGTTTCTCCCCAGCGCCGAGGATTCTTTTATCCCCCGCAAAGGTCGCAAGCTTGTTTTCAAAGAGCTGCATCAGTTGGGAGTCGGAGTGGCGCATGGAACCGTGCCACGAGGGGAGGAAGCGTTGTGCAAAGATGAAGGGCTCACCCACGCCGTACATCTCCTTGACGGACTGGCCGACTATGGCGAGGATGAGGACAATGACGGCGAGGGTGATGAGGAGTGGCTGGGCGGATGGGCCGCGGGACCGCATGGCCACGACGTAGCGGACTGGTCGCGGGGGCCCCAGAGGCCCCTTCTTGTTGCGAGGACGGGACGTGTCGGCCAACTTTTTCAGGGGAATATGGTGGACGACGACGCTCTTTTGGAGAGAAGTGCTGGCGAGCTTGATGGACTGCGCTCGAATGTGCGTCTTGGGGGTGATGAATGTCGAGAGGGCGAGTCCGGAAATCTGCTCTTGGCCGTGGACATTGCGCAGGGTGTGGAACGAGTGCAGTTTCGTCAGAAGGCTGAGCCTCGACGAGACGTGGTGCTCCAGGGTGTACAGAAATATGGACGAGTTGTTGCCGGCCACGGCGACCACAAACTGCGTGTTGCCCACGGCATCGGTTGGCGAAGCGGGCAGTGACAAGTTGGCGACGGCCAGGGACGTGGCCGAGAATTTGCCCGGTATCCGCGTATTCACAGCCAGTCTGGCCTTTTCCTTTTCATCCGACGAGGGCGGCAATCGGAGTCCCTGAATGAGCGCACCCGTGTTCTTCTTGGGGAGGTTGGACACGGCGAGGATGAATTCGGGCGTCAGGTACCGAATCGACCGAAAGTGCGGTCGTTCTCCATGATCGTCGGGCATCGAAAACACCAGCTTCGGTTCGCTGTTGGTCGTGGCGCCAATCCGGACCGTGTACAGCTCATATCGGTGGCAAAACGCCAGCTGGAAGTCGTGGACGCCCGTCTGAATGAGATCGATCCCCTCGGCTTCCTTGGCCAGCTCCAGAACCCCGCGAAGCTTGGGGTTCGGTGCCGTGGCCTCGAAAACAGCCACTTGTGGTACTTTACCGAGCGCGGACGCCGCTGCGCCCATGGTCCCACAGACGCGCAAGAGTCGTTGATACGTGCTCTCGTCTGGATCGACAAAGAGGGCCGTACGTGATATTTCGGAGATTTTGGCCTCGGGAAAGGCTCTCCCCGACTTCGTCGGCGTGGTGGTGCCCGTGCCCAGGGATGCGGAAAGCGACTTGGCCCTGGCAGGTTCGGCGGAGAAGATACGCAGGTGCTCGTTTTTGCCTTTGGCTATATCGGCGGCGGAGGAGTTGATGCCGGCCAAGACGTGTGTTGTTTTGCCCTTGCGGGAGGCGGCGACGGCAAGTGACATGACGGTATCTTCGTCGCGCGAGAGATCTGCTTGACCTGCGATTCGGATCTCATCGGGGCGCGATGTGTCCAGAATGGTCTGGTCATGGGTCAGCCAGAATTCTTTCATTCTCTTCTGAAGCTTGCTGATGATTTCGTCTCTTTTCTCTTCTCTTCGCTTCTCTTCTCTTCTCTTCTCTCCCGAGGTAGCTGGACGGCTGCGTGACAAGCGCCGCCACCGGACACAAAACTCACAATCTTGTTGCCAACGCCCGACCTCCCAGCGCCTCCGCCTCCTCCGACGACCAACCTGTTTGCATCTTGGGGGTCGAAATCAACAGCGTAGATGGGGTAGTCGACTTCAAAGTGCGCGCGAGGAAAGGGAGGAGCCATGATGGACGATGCAGATGGTCTGGCTTCCTTGTGGCGGCACTGGCGCGCAGGACGGCGGGTGTGATGGATAGATCATGGGTTTATGGGGTTTATGCACGTTGAGCTGAGCAATGAGGACATGATT
Source organism: Claviceps fusiformis PRL 1980 (assembly GCA_000223055.1). Classification (NCBI taxonomy): domain Eukaryota; kingdom Fungi; phylum Ascomycota; class Sordariomycetes; order Hypocreales; family Clavicipitaceae; genus Claviceps; species Claviceps fusiformis. The sequence goes on from AFRA01000004.1 coordinate 83,902, forward strand.
GAATCGAGAAGGGAAGGCGGGGCCACTGGGTGGGTCGGTACGTGGTACGTGGTACGTGGTACGCCGGCCGGCCGTCGGGTCGGTGGGGCCTCCTTTGGCTGTGTTGTTGGACGAGACGCCGTCACACTCGCTACGGTGTGCAGTGCACACAATGCTGTGTCAACTGGTCGTCAACTGGACGGGTGGGTCTCGCCAGACCAGACACCATTTGGTAGAGGACATCCGTGATGGACTTCAATATAATTCTCGCCAGTCAGTCACAGGCCTGCTTCGCAACTCCATGGCACGCGCATCAAGAATCCTTTGCAAGCAGCGAGTCTCGTCCCTGTCCTGTCATCCGCCCATCCTATTTCCCACACGATGCTTCTCCTCCTCCTGCCCCAGCACAGACATCCATCTTACAGCTCCCAACGGCAGATGCTGGATCCAGCCACTCGGTCTCTTTATTGACAACGAATTCATAAACCCTTCTTCAGCAAGTACCATCACAACCATCAACCCCTAGTAAGTTGCACACATGATGTAGAGAGATGGGGAAAAAGACCAAAAAAAAAGAATAGAAGAAGAAGAAGAAGAAGAAGAAGAAGAAGAAGAAGAAGAAGAAACAAATAAATAAAAACTCCTCATCTCCCCGCGCTCGTTGCCCCTCGTATTCTCTCCTCGTCCTAACACGTATATCCAGCACCGAAGATGAAATCTGCTCCGTGGCAGCAGCCACACCCCAAAACGTCGACCATGCAGTCCAGTCAGCCCGCATGGCCCTGAAACACCCGTCTTGGAAACTTCTCTCCGGCACAGCCCGCGGCATGCTCATGAACAAGCTGGCCGATCTGGTCGACCAGCATCGGGAGACGCTGGCCACCATTGAAACACTGGACAATGGCAAGCCGTATTCCGCATCCATCGGGTGGGATGTCCCTCATTTTGCCGAGGTCATGCGCTACTACGCAGGCTATGCGGACAAGATGCACGGCAGCGTCATGGATCTGGGCCACAACAAGATGGCCTACACGCTCAAGCAACCCGTCGGTGTATGCGGACAGATCATCCCATGGAACTACCCTCTTGCCATGGCAGCGTGGAAGCTTGGGCCGGCCCTGTGCTGCGGCAACACCGTGGTGCTCAAGCTCGCCGAGCAGACGCCTCTGTCTATGCTCTACGTTGCCCGGCTGATTCGGGAGGCGGGGTTCCCCCCCGGCGTGGTCAACATCATCAACGGGCACGGCCATGTTGCTGGTGCGGCCTTGGCCCTACATGACGACGTGGACAAGATAGCCTTTACCGGCAGCACGGCCGTGGGCAAGAAGGTCATGAGCCTGGCCTCGTCGACCATGAAAGCCGTGACGCTGGAAACAGGAGGCAAGTCGCCTCTCATCGTCTTTGACGATGCCAATCTGGACCAAGCCGTGCGCTGGGCTCACGAGGGCATCATGGCGAACCAGGGCCAAATCTGCACGGCCACGTCGAGGCTGCTCGTGCAGCATGGCATCTACGATGCCTTTGTCCGCCGATTCGCGCGATACACCCGCGAGACCTCCGTCCTGGGCGATCCATTCCACCCAGCGACCTACCAGGGCCCGCAAATCAGCCAACGCCAACGCGATCGAGTCTTGTCGTATATCCAGACGGCGCAGAATGAAAACACGACCATGCTTCAGCCCTGCGGCTCCCTCACACAAGTTCCCCCACGGGGTTATTTCGTCCCGCCCACTATATTCGTCCATGTCAGCGCAGATGCCACCGTGTTCAAGGACGAAATCTTTGGTCCCTGTGCCGCCGTCGCACGATTCAGGACGGAGGACGAGGCACTCGCCATGGCGAATGCGTCGCGCTATGGACTCGCCAGCGCCGTCTTCACCGCCGACTTGGCCAGAGCTCATCGCATGGCAATGGAGCTGGAGGCTGGGATGGTCTGGGTGAACAGCAGCAACGATTCTGATGTGCGGGTTCCCTTTGGCGGCATCAAGGAAAGCGGACTAGGCAGGGAATTGGGGGAGGAGGGTTTGCGTGGCTACCATGGCGTTAAATCCGTCCACGTCAATTTGACTAGTAATTAAACGTTTGATGATAACAGAAACGCCCCGTTCTCGGCCCTCCCAACCTGGCCAAGTGCTTGACGTCTCCAAAGGAAGCAGTTGGTTGAGCGTTGCCCAGTGGACATTCAATTCGTGTGGCCAATCAGGTCCCCAACGTGTCCTTACCACCCTTGTTCGCCATTCTCGCGCGTTACATCTTCAGCTTCTATTCTTCACCCTTTATCTGTCATAACTCCCCCCCACGGCTCTCATTAAATAGAAATATCAAAATTAGGCTATTATTCTTTGATTTTCGTTAACCGCCCTCCCCCTTTCCCCCCTCTTTTCCCAATTGTGTCCCATGTCCCTGCGTGATATACCTCATGGTAAGAAGCGTATACAGTATAAAAATTAAGCAAAACGGGTTAATGAAGAATTCTCTTCCAAAAGCTATATGTAGACAGGTTTGGTGTATCGAAGAGGTGCTCGGGGCAGAGAGACCGGAGATGAATAGAAGCGTGAAGAGAGAGGGAATGAATAAAAAGGTTGAAAAAACTGAAGGAAAAAAAAAAGGCTTGGAAGAGAATGAGAACAAACACAGTAAATGCCTCGCAACACCACAAGCTCTGCAGCTTTGATCAACCTCTCTCTTATTTGGAATTTGCCGTTTTTATTCTGAAATTTTTCTTGGGTATCTTTTGTACACGCGGCTTTAAATGGTGGCCTCGGGGTCGGGTATTGTGAGTGAGTGAATGAATGAATGAACGGAATGGAAAATCAAGAATTAAGAGAAGGAAAAAAGTTAAAGAAAAGGGAGGAGGGCAAAGCGGAGAGGGTGGGAGAACATATTGAAGCATCCCCGACTATTAAATTGATAGGTAGAGTTTCGAGAAGAAAACAAAATAGCAAAATGATGAAATTGAATTCAAGAATTTCAAATTACAGACAAAAGCTCGCTTTTTGATTACCTGACAACTGCTTGCAAGCAGTTTCTATTGTATCGTCGGCACTACACAGGCCGGTTCTTGCGCCTCAAGCAACACGCTCTTGATTTTTCGATTCCGCAACATCAAGTCGTCATGGTGTGGGCCTGTGCGTGTTTGTGTATACCAGTAATTTCCCATCTCGTTCCGGTAACTTGGAACCTTGATCTGTGTGATTTCTATGCGACACGAATGTCATGAGTGTCTTTCCCTTCTGTGTGACAATTGCATATGCCGCAGTCGCAGTGGACGCGTTTTCCAGTGTCGGTCGCATGTTTGTGGTCTTCTCGGCAACGAATTTGCACTGTTGCGTCGCGATGGTAATTAGTTCGAGAAACGACAAGTCCAAATACAGTAAAGAAGCGATTCAACACTGGAGTGCCCCGTGAGTTGTTTTTTACTTCCAAGCCAAAAAAAATACAGAGCCGATTCTTCCAATAGCTCAATAACATGTAGGTATGTGCCTGATTAGATTTCACCAGGCGTGAGGTTGGCTTGGCTTATCTCCGACGCTGCGAGGGGTAGTTGCCCAGCCGGTTTCAACCTGTCGCGGCGGCACTGGACGCCATTGTCCGGTTCGGGGATCTTGTTCGTGGGTTTGTCCTGGTCCCACGTGTTGGACAGACGGCGGCGGCTGCCCTTCCATGGCTCTTAGAGGTGGCAGTCTCTCCACGCTCCCGGATGATGCTGCTGAAGGAGGCCGTTGCGGAACTGTACGATAAGGCTGACTGAGCGTCGAAGCCATTGCTCCAGAGGGCAAACTGGAACTGAACCCTGACCCCCCAGTATACTCGTGCTGTTCTTCGGCCTTTGATTGCCTTGGTCGCTGAGTTGCTCGATCTGTCACGGGGAAATCGCCGCCGTAGCCTGGAGCCGGTGTTGCTGCAAGCTGTCGTGGCACAGGACTGTGGTCCGTATTCGAGCGTATACTTCGTGCTGGACTGGGACTCGGCGGGCCTGCTGCGTGCTGGTGGATATTGGGTGTGCGGGACACGATGTCTCGGAGTCGGTCCCTCTCATCGCGATAGAAATCACGCTGCTGCCTCATGTGTTCCAACTCCTCGGCAATGTGCTGCCGTTCTTCCTTGAGGTCCTCCAACTGCCTGATATTTTCCTCCTGTATCGTCTTCTTCTTCCGACGGTGTCTGGTCGACGCTTTGGCATTCCGCTGGCGTTTTTCATCCGCCTTGCGCGATGCTTGCGAGTAGTCAACCTGGACTGGAATAGGAGTATCGCTACCTGGTAGAGTCATGTATGCCTGTTGTCCTTCCAAAGTCGCTGCAGCTCCTCTCGCAGACCTTCTCATAAACTCTGCAGACGGACTGTCCGCGAGCCGCGTTGCAGATGGAAGAGGTAACGACGGCGCAGCAACCGGGAATTGGGCCTGAAGACTGGGACGGCTTCCAGGAATTTCTCGAGATGCCGTTGAGTGCGCCGATCCATATGAAGCCTCGATGGCCCTCTTGCCCGGCTGTGAAAGAGGTCTGGGCGATGGTGTTGATGCCTGGGACCCGGCAGCAAGGGCAATACCCTGGGCTTGTTGAAGACTGGGGAGTTGACGGATGGGCTCTTCTACAGAACCGACCTCACGCGGACGTTTGATAGGAGTTGCCGAGGGAGAAAATACTTGAGCTCGTGGATCGAAGTCGCGTGATGAACCACTCAAATGTCCGATGCTAGCAGGACGAGGTCCCTTGGGACTGAGAACCTTCCTCACTTCGTGTACGCCTGAAAAGGGATAATTCAGGGTAGGCGACTGTCGTCCTGGCTCGAACGAGGATTGACCAGTATTTGGCGTTCCTGGATATGATGCAGAAGCCGCATGGCTTAGTACGGAACGTTGTAAAGTACTTTGAACGGAGGAATGGTAAGCATAAGGATGCACGGGTCTCGAAGTCGATTCGGCTGCTTCTTGTGGTTGTATCGGCTGTACATCAGGCGGATTCAAAATTTGCAGCATGCCTATAGACTTGTTAGACGGTACATGTTGGCCGCCACCTGCTTTTGCTCTGCTTTGTGGATCTGTCTCTGCAAAGGTGGCATTGCTGCCAATCAGCGGCCCTGCATGGCGATCTTCTCCTGCTGCTGGTCTACCTGGAGAGGCCGATGATCGACGAGACGCAGGCCGAGGCGCAGGTTCTCGCTGTGACATCGAGACCCGTACCCCTAATCGGTTTTGGTCCTGGCCTCCAGCACATCGGTTTCGTCCCTTCTCCGGCTCGATCACCTGCGAAAAGCCCTGAAAAGAATGGCTTGCGAGCGATGCCGTTTCTCTCCAAGGCGGTGTGAATGGTGTGGATGGCGTTTGAGGAGAGTTCGGTGCGGTTGCGGTGCTTGAATCGCTGACGGCGTAGCCAGGGCTATCTCGAGCTGAGGGTACCCGTCGAGGCAGTTGTGCAGTTGAAAGCGCCAGATTGAAGAGGAATGATATCAGGACCAGCTGGGAAATGCGACCCCCAACAGTCCCAATGCTTTCGGTGCGAAATACAGACGCAGGCAGAGCCTCGACTACCGCCCCGTTCTTTCGCCCGTTGTTATCCAGCTAAGATCAGGGCGTCACGGTCTCACAGCTTCGATAGGTGAGTAGTAGAACGAGAAAAAAAAAGGGACCAAGAAAAAAACGCTATCGTATCCTGATGTCGCTAGTGATGATACGTACCTGATCGAGGTTGGGCAAATTTTGGCCGAAATCTTCCCGTCCTGTCCTAGCGCTATAATCTATTGTATCTCCTCAAAGATCATAGCTTACTGAAAATGTTTCTCAAGACGATTTCGATCTAGTTTCTGGGTGCAGACGCTTGCATCGCGAACCTGCGACTATAGAGTACAGAAACTTGGGCGCCAATCGTGCTATAGGGCAACAGGTATGGTTTTGCCGAGAAATCGCGGGCAGCTCTGTCGAAGCTGGTGTCAGGCTCTTGTCTAAGTCAGGTAGACGGTCGAATATCACGTTAGATTGTAACAAGAGGGAATTCTATTTTGTGAAAAGACAATCAAGAAAAGGCCACAGTTCAGCGCGTGGAAGGGGGACGGGGATGGGTTCGGGTGACTTTGATGGAGAAATACAAATCACCAACCTCTCTTCGGATAGCCAACCCCGGGAAGCTGTGATTGATGGTAGTACTAGAGCACGAGTGGAAAGAGCGTCAAGGGGAATGATTCTCGACCACAGCTCAAGAGATGACCGACAGCACCAGCCACAGGGCAATGGGATGTGTGAGAGTGTGAATGGCTGGACCCAGCAAACCACACAACGTCGAATACGCCCGCCGCCCCAACTATGTATGTTTTTCAAGCCCGGCCAGGGTTGTTTGACAGAAGAGACAGAAGAGCAGAGAGACGGCAAGGTCTGCATGTATATGCAAGAGAGCGTGTGCGCGCGCGAGTTTGAGCGGAGGGGGAGAGCAGAGCAGGAGAGGCCAGGAAGTTAGGACGGTGTCAACGAGTTGGCCTTCGCCCTAGCAACCCAGACTCTATCATGGTCAACCACCACGTCAAAAACATGCGAAGCCGTACTCGGTATGGAACCGCAACATGTCCTAAAATAATACGATCCCTCTGTTGTTTCTGTCTTTCGCTCTCTCTTGCGTTGTCTCCCTCTCCCCCAATGCACAGCGTCTTGCCGCCCTGGCTAGGATGAACAGGGGTGCATCCATTGCCAGGCTCCGTGGTGCTATGGCCACCCCGGCAGTGACAGGGCTCCAATGGTTGGGGTGGCTATTGTGAGGTGGCCCAGACTTGGTGACAAATTTCCTTTTGTCCCCTTGTCGCAAGACAATATGTAAAAGCCTAAGCGGCTGTCTGGAGCTCCTGTCTCGACCAAGAGATTCGCCGAGCTTGTGCTTGTGAGTGTTGTTGGTGAGAAACTGTATGTAAGGCAGGCAGCCTGCCTCGGAGACCATACCAACTGGTAGTATCATCATCTTGGGTCTTGCAGGTCTAGCCTTGCCCGATGAAAGTCGTTCATCAGTCTTGGTATATTTTTTTTTTTTTTTGGAAAGTAATGTGAATCTATCCACATGACCTGCTTGGTTCACCGCAGTTCACATTGTTTGACGCCATGCCTCAATCGTGGCGTGCAGACATGGCTGTCTTGAGGAATCAGGAAGGTCTCTACATGGACACACGTACATACTATGTATGTATGTACATATGCACAGAGTGATGTGGAGCAGACATTGAGCTCAGTAGCGCAGACGAGTTCTCTTTGGAGAAAGCCATCAGGCATGTCATTGGGCTGAAGGTCAAGGTGAAGAGAGAAATGCCTGAGATGGAGCAGATTGTCTCCGTTACGGAGCGGTCAGCGACGACAGATGCCCGGTTTGGATGAGCAGAACAGCCAGTCGGAACTATCGAGTCCATCCATCACTCAGAGGCCTTCCAATCAAGTTAATAAGCAAGCAGGATGAGCAATCGCGTGGTACGTACTCTCCGTGCACAAGCGCCAAGATGGCCGCGGCTTCCAATTTAGTGGTCCATTGTTGATGGCGTTAGTTCCAAGAAAACGCCGGTAATCCGCCTTTTCAGTTTCTGTCCTCGATCGGGGCTAGCCTACCAAGCTCAGAAACAACGCCACCTGCTCGGAAGAGCCAGACGGGCCAAAAAAGCAATGCTTTGCAGAAGAACGCGCCCCCAGGGGGGCGAATGAAGAGAGACGGGAGGACACGAAGGCGGTCGAGGTCTTGACAAGCCGTCCCGGCCACTATCCCTTGCTGCAGCCGATGGGGCTTTTCGAGGCTTTCATTCCTGGCATGTTTTGTTGCGGATGTGATGAAGCCAAGCCGAGCGCCATTAGACAATCAAACAACCGGCATTAGACTAGTCAGGGTGCTGCAAGAGAAGTTTGCACTTCTCGGCGCCGTGCGTCAAACGACTTTCTTTGGCTATAGCTTCATCAGCAGCTCCCACGACTCACGACCAGGAGTATGGTCCTCCATATAGAGTATCCTGGTCGTCATCACGCTCCCTGTCGACAGTTGAATTTTACGGATCCGGCCCAACTGAGCCACCTCCAGGTCCAGACATGACTGCGGCTGAATGACGTGCCACTCGACAACAGAACGAGAGGCTCATGGGCACCGAGTCGCTGACCATGACATGAATTTCTGTAGATTGAGATTGAGGTTCGACAAGATACAATGTTGAGGAGAGCGAGAGCGGCCAGGCGAGGCGAGGACAAATGCGGCCAAATGGATGCCCAGCTAAGGGTCAAAAAGGCGACTTGTCCACTTAACCAAGCATGGTGTGATATCGGCAGAGGTCGAGGGGCTGCCAGCGCCGTCGAGTCGTCCAGTCGTGGCGCATTCAGGTGCTAAAGTGCATATCCACACAGGATCCCGCTATGGATGATGATGTCTTGCCTCCCAAGACAAGACCGTGGGGCATCCTGGCAGTCCTGGACCCGTGGGCGCACAAGCGGGTGCGCCTCATCCTTCCGGCTGGTATTCTTACGCCAGCCGGAGATGCTTCCAACGGCCAGTGAAGCTCGCCATCGCGTTACCGCGCGACCTCGACGGTAAACAGCCGCGAGCGATCCTTGAATCCATGATGCGGCTAGGGGAAACGGGGTCCAGTACTTCATGGATTATGGATGGCCCCGAGTGTCGTGACGGTGTCCAGCGTTCTCAACCTCAGCTGTTCGCCGCCTCAAAAGATGAATGACTGTTTGCTGCAGTAGTGTGTCGATGTGTCGTGCATTCTGGCTTTGGCCCTTGGCGTTGATGAGCTTGCGACCGACCAACCCAACCCGTTGGTGGGGGCCCTGAGGATTCAGTTGACAAGTTGACGCTGTAGTCTGGTGGCAGCACACCAGGTTCGTGCCTTCCTCATCCGGGTCAGGGTCAGCTCAACCTTCAACATGGCAACATCGTCCCAATGCCAGCTCCCCAAAAGAACCACCACAAATGGAAACTCAATTTTACACAAAATCTGCCGCTGCTGGTACTCCTTGCTAATTTTCTCTTCTCCCGTCATTTGCTAGCGTCAGGTGGCCTTCCTTGAAAGCACGTGGTGCCATTGTCCAGCTCATTCCGTCTCAGATGCGAGTCTCGAATGTTCTAACAGGTTTGAACTTGGCACCGCGCTATCTATCGAGAATCGTTGTCTTATATGGGGGCCGCCGAAAGCACATCCATATCGAGCCGGTTGGTACGTCTTCAGCTATCAAGAACTGCTAGGCTGGAAAGTGCTTTTTCTTTTCTTTTCTTTTTTGCATCAAAGTTGCTTCATTGAGCTCTCCAGAGTCCACCTGAATTGGAATTACTTCTGAAAATGGGCCCTCGGGCTATCTCCTTTTGCGGAGCATGTCTCATTCCAAAGTGTCAACACGGCCACCTCTTATGCTCCAAACATTGCGCGGCCTGCAAAATACAATATTAACGAATATCAGAATTATGGAAACTGTAATGAGCAGGTCGTTCGCCTTAGGCATCCCTTCGAGAACTGACCGAACACTGGTCCTACGAAGCCGATCCTACCCGTCTTCCGCGATTCCATTCCCACTAGAGAGAGGTGGGGGGAAGGGGGGGGAAGGGGGGCTATATCGTCCAAATTGCTCGCCAAGTGATTAATTCTTGGTCACTGGCACGAATTATGACAAGACGATAAAGTCATCGACAAAATAAATAGCAACAGAGTCTTCGATCTTCACATGAGCCCGTTATTCCGAGCAAGACATATTACTGATAATTATACATCAGCCTGCTCTTACACCCCTGTTCCAAGCCGCCATGACTGCAAGGACCCACGAGGTCACACCCTGTCCAGGGCCTTCACAATACCAGGCATATGAGCTGCTGCAAGTCAGCCACTACTGGATCCAGCACAATGGTAAGGTTGGTCGATGGGGTAATATCCAACGAGAAACGGGCAAGAAACAAACCTGCCAAACCTCGCAGGACCATGATAACGACGGTGGCTTGATGATGCTTAACATGCATTCCATTAATTGCCAGACAAAGCGAAGCAAAGTATAGAGTAGAGCTCTTTGTTCTAGTGTCGCATTAAGACTCTGCTCCAGACAACTTTGTCAGCACGCGCTTCATCGTTTACGAGCAACGGTTGGTGTCTGTGCCGGAAACATCGATTTCACGGGCCCATATTACCTCAGCCTTCGAACACTGAGAATTTTATCTCTCAGTCGAATATACTGTGGCGGTTGAGATGAATTCATTGTATCAAAGACGGAATAGACGGGCGCGGAAACAGCGACTTTGTGGCACTGACGAAAATCAGGTCCCACAAGTAGCTCCGGCTTCCGTCTGAAGTTGTAGTCACATCCCCAGTACGGAGTCTGCCGCAACACTACGGCAATTTAGAACATTTTGCGGAGTGTGCTAGCGCAGCTTTGGACTCCTGCTGGGCCGCCATTATTGATTCATGTTGGTATATGTACATTGTACGTAAGTACACACTCCCACCCGCCGTGTAGTCGTGTGCGCCCCTGCGAGTTTTTGGGGATGATCTGCATGTCGAATGATGAACTGACAATGACGAGCATGGCAATGAAATGGTGTTTCTTGCAAAAAATTGCCCGTCGTTGCGCAAATTCGATTGGATACCGATACTGCGCCGTTTACCTCTTCTAGTCGGAATCGGCGCTGGACGACGATCAAGCACCTGTAAAGATTTTGTTTCAACATCTCATATGGCTCCGGAAATTGAGCTGTCGATTTCAAGGGGATAACACAAGCATGCTATGACTGTGAGACAGTGATGACTGAATAAATATCGGAAACCTAGTCAGCATTTACATCATATTTCTATCCAATCACTGTGTGGATACCCGTCGAGAATGCGTGTCATAGGTATTTACACAACACTTTGAAAGCTGCCTGGATGCCTCGACAACAGCAAAAATACATAAAGCTATGTGTGCCGCCTCCAAGAAAGCAGTTTCGGGTAATATGGAAGGTGGATAAGGAAGCTGACAAACGTATTCAGGTTCCGAGATTGTGGCAAATGGCAGACGGGCATATATTCTACGTCTTGAGCCCGATTTTGGTATGCAGGTAGGTGGTTGCCATGCGCGTATTCGAGATGCAGTCCAAGATGCAGCTCACAATGAGAGTGAAGAGCACAACGAGCCACCCCAATCAGCTGAGCCACTCATGGAACAGAGGATACGGCTCAGCTAAGACGCCAGGCACATGTTTCTCACTGTATTACAAGATAATCATCTGTCCTGTCAAAGGCGAGATGGGACGATCGGCCGTTCTCATCTTGCTCCGTGTGCTTCCTTCCCCATGTCCTAGTCGGGGCGTCAGGTAATATAGTGCAACGTCATACGACATGACTACAGGCATACACAATTTTGAAGGATCTCTCGATGGGGACCAGGTTGTTGACTTTTAAGAACTCCAAGCTCGTCTCTTCTATAACTGCAAGACATATGAGAAGGTGGGGGGAGGGTTTTTATTTTTTTCATTTAAAAAAGAAGAAGAAGAAGAAGAAGAAAAATAGAACTACAGTTTATGAAGAATAACAAGGCATTTTTGCTTACTATAAGCGCAGGTCTGACGTTAGTGGAACTGGCTCTTGCGCCGTGGTGGTCCGTTTCGAGCAGAGACTGACAAGTACTATAAGCAGCCAGAGCAACTACTACCTACCAACCTGCCTACCTACTTCAGTCTGGGTCACCGCCTGAGAAGTCAAAAAAGGGCGAAATAACGGGACCTAGCATTGGTATTCTGTTGGTATTCTTAAAGAGCTATTAATGCCAATGGCTTGCATAGCACCTGCCTGACATAATAGTGTCACGGTCGGTCGGTTCATGCAGGAGGCGCATCTGTTTCCTCCCCTGCCCCGGCCTGTGACTTGACCATCTAACCTTGTTGGTAAGTATTTCCGAAATGCTTGTATGCCTCTACCAGAGAATGAAGTGCCTGATTGTCAGAAGCAGTGACCTCATCTGCCCAACGTTCGCAAAGTAAGCTGAGAAGAAAACGACGCAGTTTGGGCAGCCGGCCAGCCATCGCGAAAGGATGTGAAGCGATTTTTTTTTTTTTCAACGGTCAGCAGAATATCGATCATCATCATGATCTGCTCCTACTCGTTCGATCGGCCAGTGGTTCTGCTGACGATGGACAACCACGGTGAGTGTTATCCGGCGCAGCACGTGTTGAGAATGGTGGAGGATGCTGGGCATGCTGGGGCTGTTGGTGCCCGACGACGTGGTGGCGCCATGCATGTTGTATGTAATGTCAACTGGTCTGTTGCTTCAGACACACCGATGCCAACGCATCTCTATTCTTAAGGCGCGCCTCTACAGATGCAGGACACACGAGGTACCCCATCCTCGCAGCAAATCCTTGTGTGTCCAGTGCTGACGTCAAGGTACACGAGTTCTGCACATCACAACAAATGACGGAGAAGCAATGTTCACCGTCATTGCCCAAGTTGGCTTAAACGGCTGCGGAAGCAAGACATTGCACTCACGACGACGGGCGAACACGAAGCGCGTACGGGCCCTTAGCGAAGCAGGAGGACGGAATTATGGCGCCCCCGCGACCACGTCGATGCTGGGTTATTACGTATCATGCTAAACAAAGGCAGTTTCCCGCTCTCCCCGGTGGTATGCCCCCATGATCCATCAATGGTACTTGCGTGATATTTGGTGCCTGCGCACCTATTGAAGCAGCGGGACCACGCCGTTGGGGGTTTAGCCAGATGGAACCAGCGGAAGCCAGCGGACGGGACGGCTTTGATGGGATAACAACCTCATTTGAACGCCGTCCACGTGAAGAGGTCGCTATCGCTCGAATTTGGTTTCACTTTTGTCCACTTTGGCCATGCCGAGAACCCTGTCCAACAAATCAGGCAAGTGGACGGCGTCCAAGCGCGACAACTTGCCGCCGCCACGCCTTGATCGAGGTTGCCGAGAAGTGTGGACCGAAAACAAAGTCAGAATACCCGTTGCATCAACTCGATCATTGTGACCTGTCACAGTACGAGCTACCGAGGTTCCTGGACAAGTACATACTAGGTAGGTTACCTACCTCGTCTGTAGGTACACTTTAGCTTTTTGAAGTCAACAAGTGGCTAAAGTACCTAAGTAGGTAGGTGGGGGGTACCTGGGTACCAGGTACTTAGTTTAGTACCTTGACTTCGTGCTCGGAGCATGAGAGTTTCACCCATCCAACAACACTACACAACAAAGTATCGCCTTTTCTTTGGACCAAGTACGATAATCAAATATCCCGTCCCACAGCGATCGTTTGTTGGCCCCTGAGGGTGCGAAATCCCCGGTCGGGCCGTCGCTGAGACGTCGTGTGGCAGAAGCCGTAGAGTCACGGGATACACGGTCGGATGCTCTCAGAGGTATTATTAGCAGCACAGCAAGTACATAGAAGTGTTGTCGCAGGGTATTCCGAATCCTAAGTATACAGGACCAACAGCACGTTGAGATGGGACGACAAGGTCGGAAACCCGACGAGGTAACTCGCGGACTCAAACGACTAAGTAAGCACTGTCTGTTACCGAAGAGATCCCAACACAAGAAACTCGGTTCGTTGGGTCATGATGTACTTGGAATGTCGGAAAGCGATACTGGACAAGTAAGCGGTTTGCTTGTATCCTTTGGGTGCGGTAAGGCGCCAAGCAGGTCACGGGACCTACACCTGCCCGATACATACTAGGTACCTCTTAGCCCCTTAGTATTCCCTAAAAAAACCGTTTTAGTGGTTTTGTTATATAAATTATTTTATAATATCTTCTAAGAGTAATAAAAGTAATATTTTAAAGAACCTTCTTAACCTAAAGCTATTAGCTTATATTAGTAAACACTACCTTTAAAAGTATTTTACTAATATAGGTATTTTTTAACCTTTTTATAACCTTATAAGGAAAGCTAATAAATTCTAACCTTTTTAATTAAAACCCTAAGAGCCTTATATTATATAGCTTTTATTATTACTACTAGCTTTTTTTTAGGAGTTTATACTTATTTCCTTAGTATAAAAATAAATAAAATATATAAATTTAGATCTTTAAATTATATAGCTAATATAAAAATATATATAAGGGTAGGCATAAAAGCTAACTACTATTAAAAAAGTTTATTTTTAAATTAGAATCCTAATTTATATAGAAATTTATATAAAAATAAGATTTAAAGAATATTAAAAAGCTAACCTATTAGAGTAGCTTTACTTAATATATTCTTTCCTTTAATTTATAACCTTTAACTACTTTTATTAGCTTTAATAAGAAATTTACCTTTAGCTTTATAGGTTATTTAGCTTATTAATTTCTTACTATTTTTTTATTATCTTTTAGTAGTTTTATATAATATAAAAAGTATTAATAAAACTATAAAAGCCTAGCCTTTTTATATTTATTAATAAGGGAATTATATTATATATAGAAAGGTTTTATAAAACTATAATAATAAAAATAAAACTAATACTAATAAGCTTTAAACTCTAAATTCTTACTAAATAAGGTTATTTTTTATAATAAATAATATACTTTTCTATGTAAAAATTTAGCTTTTAGCTTTACTTTTAAAAATAATAGCTAAAAAAATAAAAAAAAGTCTCTATTTAAATACCTAAATTAAATCCTATATAATATATAGTTATAGCACTAATAAAATAGCTACTATAAGCTAATTATTATATTATTATTAATAATCTCTTTTTTATAAGGAACCTTTTTATTACTCTTTAGTAGCTAAGCTATAGAGCTATTAGTATAGCTTATATTAATAATAGTATATTATATTTATTTATTAAAGTAAAAAAGGTAAATAAATAAAGAATTTATTAGCTTTATAGCTATATTTATATTATTCTTAGTTATAAAAGTTAAGTAAGAGTTTAACTAACCTAATAAAATATATAATATATATACTAATTCTATTCTTTAATGCCTTAAGTTAATAATATTACTTAAAAAGATAATATATTTATACTATTTATTTCTATAGTTTATAAAGGTAATAAATTTATTAAGGTTCTTTAATAATAACTAATATTGTTACGGTCCGCTCCCAGAGGCGGAACCCACCTTACAAAAGGAGGGTTCCGCCGCACATAGCTAGAGAGAACAACTTTAACCATATATACACTCGATTACCTACCTATAACTTAAGTGTTCCTTCTTTTTATAACTTTATAATATACTATACCTATTTATATAAGTACCCCTATTTATATATAATATCTAATATATAATAAGTAGTAGTAATTACTATTTCTTTTATATACCTATTTACTATATAAGAATTAATAATAAAAACTATAAACCTTATATTAATAATAAAAGAAAACTAATAAAGTCTACTTATTAGCCTAAATTCTCTAATTATTAGCTTTATTATTAAAAACTAATTATAATAAATCTACTATTTTTAAGCTTTTTACTAAAACTTCCCTAACTTTAAGAATAGAAAAAAACTACTTTTATTATAAGAAAATATTAAAAACCTTTAAACTTTTACTAAATATTAATATATTAATAGTAACCTTTAGATTTACTTAAAGCCCCTAGCTATTAAAAAACCTATTTACTAAAACTCTATAGATTTTACTATAGTTAATATAAAGTAAAAATTAATAAAAAGTATTATTTATAAAGCTAAGCTAGAATACCTTTTTAAATAAGTAAATTTAATATTAGAAAATAAGACTATAATACTAAAGAATAGTTTAAAATATATAAAAAATACCTATAATATAGGTATATATAATATTTCTAAAGATAAGTTAATAGAAAATATAGTAAATATAAGAATTAAGGGACTACTAAAAACCCTAAATATCTTATTTTATACTAAAAAAAACTATACTTTTTTATAAAAAAGGGACTATATTAATACTAGCTTATATTAAAAAACTATTTTAGAAATAAGAATCTACCCTTATCTAACTTTTAATATATTAAATCCCCTTTTAGGAACCCTATTAAATTCTATAGAAATTAACTAAAATAAAGTAATTTCCTACTTACTTAATAGTTAGGAAGAATATATACCTCCTTTATAAGTAATAGAATCCTAAAAATAATAGTATAAGCTTAATATATATAATAAATTCTAGTAGTTTCTTACTAATATATATAATTAATAAAAGTCTATTCTTAGTAAAATTTACTATAATAGTATAAAGGAAATTAATAAAGTAGTAATTTATATAATAGCTATACTAAAGGCTTTTAAACTAACTAAATCCTACTAGTAAACTATAGAGTAAGTTTAATACCCTTTATTAACTTTAAAATAAGTTTTAACCTTAAATATATAATACTTTATAGTATCTTTTAGAATAATAGGCATATAAATATAACTAGCCTATATAGTAATCTTTAATACCATTTATACTAAAACCTTTTAGCTTTAGGGGTATTTAATTAATAAAAAGTTTTATAAGACTTTATATAACCCTTTACTTTATAATAAATTACCCTTTAGAAATACTATATATACTTAGAAACTATTATTTATACCTATAGAATAGTAACCTAAAGATAAAAACCCTTATAATAATTTAACTATCTAAGCCTTAAAAACAATAAACTATTTAGTAAAACCTTTTTAAAAACTTAATAATATTAAATACCTTAACCTTAAAATAGATTTAAATAATATTAATAATAAGGCTATTAAATATAAAGGTAAATTTATTATCTTTATAAATATAAACCTTTAAATCTAAGTAGTTAGGGATTATTATAGCTATACTAGCCTTAACTACTAAGAATAAATTATATACTAAGTTTAGTATCTTTTCTATAAAGCTATTTATATATAGTACTACTAGTATCTTAATAATATAGAAAAACCTATAATATTTTATAACCTTAACTTAGTATTTATTATAGTTAAGAAAGAATTTAGTATTAAAATTTAAGATACTATTACTTAACTTAACTAAGCTAAATTTACTAAGAATAATATATTATTTAAAATATTTTTATAGAAATTTATAGTAAAAGTTTTCTTTTATATTAAAGCTAATAAGGAATTTACTAACCTTTAGCTTTTTACCTATCTTTACTATAAGCTTTATATAAAGCTTTAGTAAATCTACTCTTAACTAATAAAATCTAATTACTAAAATATATATATTAACCTAATAAAGGGTAAGAGGTATAACTTTAAGGACTTTATTTTAAGTAATAAAACTTACTATAAAATAAAGAGAAGTAAGGTTTAAGCCTTTACTTACCTCCTTATAAAGAACCTAGATTTAATAAATAATAATACCCCTTACTTTACTATAAAGGCTTATTAAAATAGGCTACCTTATTATAATAATTATTATAATAATAGTTATAGCTTACCTTAATACTAATAAAGCAGTTACTACTAATATTTATAAAGCTATAAATAATATTATAATTTTAATAATAAGTATAATAATAAAAACTATTAGCCTTAAGGCTACTTATACCCTTTTTAACCTAATTATAATTACTTTTATAAAGATTATAAAAGGGCCTTATAATAGTCCCTTAAGGAATCTAAAGGAAATATACTAATAGCTACTTTTAATACTAAAAAGGTAGATCCCTTTAGGTAATAAAAGAAAACTAAGCCTAAATACTATAACTCTTTTAAGCGCTTTTAGTATAATTATAAAGATTATAAACTATAATTCTATAAAAAATAGGTACTTAAGGAAGGTAATAGTATAAACTATATAGTTATAGTAAATAACTTTAATATAAAAGCTAAGGAGTCCTACTTTATAACTTTAAAATACTATATAGTTAAGGAAGGTATTATTAAGAGTAACTTAAATAAGAATAAATTTAATTTTATAAATACTTTCTATATTAAAGAGCCTACACTCCCCTTTAATATATATTATAAAAAAATTATAATATTTAAAGAACTAACTAATAGCTAGGTTATTAAAGTAGTAATAAAGCTATATTAGCTAGAAATTACTAAAAAACAAAGTAACTACTTATTTTAAAATAAACCTTTACTTTAATAACTAAAGGTAAAACTATAAAATCTACCTTAATATAAAGACTTTATTAATACTAATTAATAAGAAATAACTTTAATAAAATAATTATAATATTTAATAAAAAACCTAAAAGCCTAAACCTATAAATAATATAAACTCTTCTTTTTATATTATAAAAACTATTATTTTTAACTTTTATATTAAAGGTAAAGCTAAAGAAAAATTAGTATTTAGTTACTTTATTATAACTATTAATATAATAAAAAAGCTTATATAAAAATTATTAATTAGTATAGATTTTATATATAATTATAGTATTAAAATTAACTTTATTAACCCTAGGGTTATTTTCTAATCTATATATAATATAACTACACCTAGCTATATTTTCTACCTTACTAATATAGTCCTAACTAAAAGGGTTATTATAATATACTATATTACTATATTACTATATAGCTTAGAATTTATATTAGTTTTTTAGAAAAACTATATAATATATAAGGCTATAAGTGTTTATTACTTTATTTTAAAGAACTATTAAATCTTTAATAGTATTATAAATTATAGGTAAATAAAATACTTACTAATTTATAACTTTATAGACCTTTTAATTTATATTAAGCCTAATTAAAGACTAAAAAACCTTTAAAGTTTAAACTTTATAAACTCTTACTTTACTATAAATAATATTAAGGACTTCT
Source organism: Claviceps fusiformis PRL 1980 (assembly GCA_000223055.1). Classification (NCBI taxonomy): domain Eukaryota; kingdom Fungi; phylum Ascomycota; class Sordariomycetes; order Hypocreales; family Clavicipitaceae; genus Claviceps; species Claviceps fusiformis. Next base: position 102,519 of record AFRA01000004.1, read on the forward strand.
TTATATTTTATAGTTATAATATTAATATTCTACTAAGCTATAAAAAGCTAGTAATATTAAAAAATATTTTTCCCCTTAAGATAGAGAAAAATACTAAGAATATAGCTAATAACCTTAACCTTAAGGTAATTAATAGTAATATCCCTTTATATAGTATTATATATCTAAATAATATTTTATTTATTATAAATAAATTTAGTATTAAAATTATAAATCTTAACTTAATAGCTATAGAAAAACTTATTAAACTTACTAATAAGTATAATATTTACTATAACTAAAGGGTAGTACTAATACCTAAAAAGAAGTAAATATATATTAATTTTATTAATAGTTAGTAAAATTAGCTAAAACCCTTATAAGTATATTACTTAAGTAAAAAGGATTTTAAAAAGTTTTATAAAATCTTTAATAAAAAATATAAAGCTAGTAAGGTATTTTACCTTAAAATAAAAGAAAAGGCACTATACCTATACCTAGGTTTTCTTATATAGTATAACACTAAAAAAAATATAAAGAAAGAGTAGTAATTAATATAAAACCTATAAATAATATTACTATTTTAAATATATACTCTTTACTTAACTAAAGGGATATTATAAAGAATATATATAGAAAGTATTAAATATCCCTTTTAAATACCTTTAGCTTCTTTAACTAGCTTTTAATATAGTATAAGTATTATAATAAAATATTAATTATCTTTAAGAGAGAAATTAAAGTATTTTATATTATAATATAAGAATGTAAAAATTCCTTAGTATATACTTAGCATTTTATAAATAAGTAATTTTATAAGCACTAAGCCTTTATATAAGTATATATTAATAATATTATAATTTTCTTTAATATTTTTAAAAAGTATTTAATTTATCTTAAAATTATATTTAAAATCCTTAAAAAATACTATTTATATATAGTAACTAAGAAGTTATTTATTAGCTATTTATTAATTTAGCTCTTAGGTTTTCTTATAAATATAAAGGGTATTATTAATATTAATAACTATATTAAGATATTTAAAAACCTTTAAATACTTACTATACTTTTAAATCTTAAAACCTTTATTAAAATAATTAGTTTTCTTTATATAAAGGTTTTTTAGTTTAATTTATATATTAAATCCCTAAAGAATAAAAAGATTAAAATACTTTAAAACCTTTATAAAAAAAATAAACTCTTTATTAAATTATTTAAATAGGTATAAAAATATATAGCTTAGTAAGTAAGTTTTATACCTTTAAAGTAAGAAATTATATTTTTTAAAGTAATTTAAAAACTCTTATATACTAAGATTTTACTTTAATATTATAACCTTAAAAAGCCCCTTTTCTTTAAGGTTAATATATATAAAAAGGGTTTTAGCTTATATACTTTTTAATTAATAATTAATTAAAATAGTATTAATATTCTTAAAAAGAATATTAATAATAATAAACTATACCTTATTTTATTTCTCTCCTAGCTAACCTTAGCTATTAAAAAGAGATATAGCTTAATAAAGGTAAAGGTAGCTATAATTATATAAAGAATAAGGAAACTAAAGAAAATAGCTTAATTTAATATATTAGCTATAAATATTATTACTAATTACTTATTAGTAAAGGGAATTATTAAGTATACCTCTTTTATAATAATAAATTTTAATAAAGCTAACCTTAAGCTTACTAAAATTACTAATTATTTTTTATAATTTAAAATCTATATTATCTATATCCCTAGCACTTTAAATATAGTATTTAATATACTTTTTTATTTATTAGTTAATATTAGCTATAGAAAAGTAGCTAATTATAATAACTTTAATAAACTTAATACTTATATATACTTTAGAGAGAAATCTATAGCCTTTATTATTATAAATAAGGATTTAAAGAATTCTATTATAATAGAGTATGAATATAATATAAAGTATAGCTAAATTATTAAGGGTATTATTATATATAAAGAGAGGTAATGCTAAGCTAATTAGAACTAACTATAAATTCCTTTATTTAGCTAGGACCTTTAAGATAATAAACTCCTTTATTATTAAAATTTAGAAGAATTATACTAACTCTATATCCCTTAAAACTATATAAAAGCCTTTTTTTAGCTAATTTATAATAATACTTACTACTTTAAAGTAAAGAGGATAGCTAAAGAGCTTTTTATAGTTTACTTTTTATATATAAGTAGCTAAATATATACTTATATAGCACACTATAATATTTATAGAGAAAATACAGTCCTTTAATCTTAAGCTTTAAGGAAAATAAAACCTTTTTAAATAAAACCTATGCTTTTTTATAGTATTTTATTAGATTTTATTAAAAATATATTAAAAGTTAGCTTAAAAAATATAATATAGGTAGTAAAAGGATTTACTATTAATAACTTACTTTACTTAGTTAACTATTTCTTTAATAAAAAGATAATTCTTATTCTTAGCTATAAAAAGTATTTAATAAAAATCTAAACTAAACTCTTATTAAAAAGACTTTACCTTACTAACTAAAGATTACTATAAAAAATTATTAGTAATAAAAACCTTAAGTTTATTTTTAACCTTTAAACTATACTTTTTTATAAGCTAAAAGTAAAATTCCTTATAATAGTAGTATATTACTTATAAACTAATAGTATAGCTAAGTATAAAAATTAAACTATAATTATTATAATATAAAATTATACTATAACTAACCTAAATATCCCCTAGCCCTTAATATTTCTAGTACTTTAATACTACCTTAATAATATAGCTATAGCTTTAATTAACTAATTACTTAATAAACTTATATTTAGTTATAAGCTACTTATAATAATAAACCTTCTTTTAAATTTAAATAAATTTATTATAAACCTTAAAAATACTAACTTATTAGTACTTTAAAAGTTATATTAAAGAGAAGCTAAGTATATTATTATAATAATAGCTATATTTATAAAAATTAAATATAACTCTTAGTATAATTTAGTAAATATTAATATAGGGGATATAGTATACCTTAGGCTATACTTAAAATATAAGCTTTTAGGTAAGCTTAAAAAGAAATAGTCTCTTTAGTATATTAAACTATATAAAGTTTTAAAGTAAATCTTTTTTTTTTTAACCTTAACTTCTTACTAACTTTAAGGGTTTACTTAGTAGTTTTTATAGCTTATATTTAAAAACTATAATAAAATAAAGATTCTTTTAAAAAAGTTAAGCTTATATTATTATTAATAAAATTAACTAAATTAGGAAAAGTAAACTACTAGGAAATTAAAAGGATTTAGAAATATTATATATAATATTTTTAAAAAAAGAGTAAAAAGCCTTATATTAATTTCTTAATTTATTAAAAGAAATACTTTACTAAAAATAATTAGTAGATTTCTAAGAAAAATATATATATTAATACTACTAAAATAGTTAATAAGTACCTTACTATAAATACTATTAATTAGGATAAGGAATATTATAAAAAAAGTCTTATAGTATCTCTTAATTAATAAATATTTTAAGTTATACTAGCCTTATATTTAATTTTATAAATATATATAGGGAATTCCCTATTAGTAGAAAATATTAATTATTTCCTAACTTTTAGTATACTATAAAAGCTTACTTTAAGCTTACTTTTATAAAAGCTTTATTAAAATATATAAAATCCTTTACTTTTTATATTTATTTACTTTCTTTCTTTACTTTCTTTTTTTTACTTTTTTATTTCTTTTTTTCTTTAAAAATTTATATACTACTACCTTTTTTTCTTATATTAGTTATTTAGGTTAATTTATAGCTTTTATTAGCTTATATAAATATACTACTTAAACCTTAGACTTTTCTAAGCCTTTTTATAGTATATTAAATCTACTAGCTAAAGGTTATTAGTATTAGTTTTACTAATTACTATACTAAACCTTAGTAAAAGTTAAGCTAAGAAAAGTATTAGTAAGATATATATAGTAAACTCCTATATTTTTCCCTATTTTTATATATTTAAGCCTTTATTAAGCCTTATCTTTATTAATAGCTTTTTATAAGTTTTTTTAAAGAAATTAGCTTTTAAACTTAAGAATAATATAGATTTTTATAATATTAACTTAGCTAACTTACTAAAACTTATATTTAATCCCTATCTTTAGAAAACTAGTATTTTAATTAGCTAGCTAAAAAATACTTATATTACTTAAAATAGTAAGTTTTATAATAAATATAGTAATAATATAAATATACTTTATATTACTCTCTAAACTACTATAGTTAACTATAATAAGAATAAGGATATCTTTAATATAAATAATATAAATAACTAGGGGATAGGTAATACTAAGAGTATTAAAGCTTAAGCCTTAGTAGGCTAATTCTTAATAAATATAACTAGTAAACTATTAACTACTACTAAGGATATAATAAAGTATATTACTAATACCTTAGTATACTAGTATTTTTATTAGTTTAAAAAAGCTAATAGTAAAATATATAAACCCTATAATAAATTAAATAATATTAACTTTATAGCTATAGTTAATATAAAGAAAAACTATATAAAGTAGTAATATATTAATAAGTAAAGACTTAAAAAAAAAGATTAGGCCTTTAAGAATACTCTTTATATTTATAGTATAGAATTTACTAAAGCTAAAGCTAAAATTAGCTAAAATAGATTTAATATTAAAAAAAATAATTCCTTTTATAAGCTATACTTAAAAATAATAGCTTATTATATTAATATTTTTAAAAGACTTAATACTTAAAGTAATAAAGCTATAGTAATTATTATAAAAAGTAATAAAGCTTAAGCTAAAGGTAAATTAAAGCTTTTAGTAATTTATACTATTTATAACTCCCTTTAAATAGCTATTTTTATTTAAAAGGATAAAGGTAGCTATAAAAACTATTACTAAACCTTTTAGCTTTTAGCTAAGGTTATTATTATTACTAAATATATAAGTAATGCCTTTAGCTACTTAAATAAAACCCTTAGTAGCTTTTTAGTAATAGTTAGTAAGTCTTACCTTATAAAAATCCTTAAGCTAAGCGCTTATAAAGCTACTATTATAGCTAAGTAGTTATGAAGTATATAAAATAGAGTCCTTATATATATTATAATATTAAAGATAGCTATAGAAACCCTTAAGTCTACTATAATAAACTATAGTAAACTATTTAAAATATATTATAATAGTATTAAAAGCCTTATAAATATTTATAATATTATAAAGACTAAAACCTTAAGAATAATTAATATTAGAATTAAAGAGGCTACTAAATCTATACTTATAGTAAAGGCTATAAAGGATATAGAATTCTACCTTATTATATTAAAGAAATATAAATTTACTATAGCTACTTTAATCTTTATTATTAAAACCTTTATTAAATTACTTTAAATTAAAGTAAAGGCTATTAAGGCTAAGATATAAACTATTAAAACCTTAGTAATACCCCTTATAGGTACCCTTAGGTTATTTATTATAATATATTCTAATAAGTATAATAGAGTTAATACCCTAACTCCTTAGTTAAGGTATTCTATATATAGTAAGCACTAGCTAGCTAATATATGTAATTTAATAATTATATTATAAAAAGAGAATTTTAGTAATTTATTTAGTAGAATATTTTAATATTCCTATTATTTCTTATATTATTATTTTAGTAATATCTTACTATATAAATTTTAATAATTATATAAGTATAAGTAATTTTAAATATTTTATATTACTTTCTACCTTAAAGGGCTAAAGTTAGTAAGAAATATAATAGTTTAGTAAAATAGTTTTAATTTTATAACTTTTATAGTTAGAAATATAGGATCCCTATAGGATTCTACCTATAATTAGTTAATATTAGGGTAAATAAGATATATATATACTTTTAACTTTAAGCTATAAAAACTATATTTCTATTATATAGAAAATATTACTAATACTAGTGCTTACCTTAGGTTATAAAATATTATAATATTTTAGTTTTTTATTTACTTAATTAGGGCTATAGCTTAAATACCTAAGTATACTACTAAGTATAAAAACCTTATTTTATTATAATTCCTTTATAACCCTTTTTTAATTAATAATATTATTACCTTTTTATTATAAGCTACTTTTATTTTTTTCTTTATTATTATTATTAATATTTCTTTTATACTTAGCTATACCCTTTACTATCTCTTTAGTAGCTACCTTTTTATATAAACCTTTATTTCTTTATATAGCTATATAAAGTTTCTTTAGTTTTATTATAAAAATTATTATAACTAGCTATATAATATTAACTTTACTTTAAAAAACTCTCTTAACTAAAGAGAAAATTAACTAAAATTATAAAAAGATACTTAATCTTTTTATTAAATTAAGTAATATATATTTTAAGGCTTACTATAATACTAATACTATAGGTAATATATAATAAATAAAAAGACCTTTTATCTTTAAATTATATTATATTATAATTACTAGGGACTTTATTAAAAAAGGTTTTTATAAAATATTCTTACTTTATAAGATTTATAAATTATATTATTTTTTAATAAGCAGTAGCCTATTAAAGCTAAATATAGCTTTTATTTACTATATTATAGAATTAAGTATAAATACTTTTATTTAACTTCTTTTAATTATTACTATTTATATTAATAAAACTTTTATTAAGTAAAACCTTTAAGCTTATATTAAAAGTAATATTAAAAATATAATAAATCTTTATAATAAGATTATTCTTTTTAAAATCCTTTAAGCTTAATAGCTTATTAATTTCTTTATTTATTTTATTAAGGCTTATAACTATACTAATACTAGCTATATTCTTATTATTTATTATAAACTAATAGAAAACTAAGCTAATATCTTTATTAAATATTATTTATATTTAGTTAATATATACTATAAGGTTTTTTATATTAGTATAAAGAGAATTTAAATACTTATTACTTATATTTAAATACTAGCTAATAAAATAAGCTATAATATATATATTAATAATACTTAAAAGAATTAATATAGTATAAATACTAATAAAACTAAGTAAAAACTTAACTTTAATATAATATATTTTTATAAAAAGGTAGGTTTTACTTAATATTAAGAGGAAGCTAAAGCTATAGTTATAACCCTTAATATTTATACCCTTAATACTATAGCTAACTACTAAAAATAGAAAATCTTTAAAAGAATTTTAATTAACTCTATAGTTTAATATACCTTAGCTAGTAATATCTACTTTATAATAGTATATTAAAACTATACTATAAACCTTAATAACCTTATAGCTAATAAAGCTATTAGTAAAAAAAAAGCTATTAATAATAGTAATATATTTATAAGTAATAAAAATAAGTAATACTAGTATAAAATATAGTAGTATACTAAAGGTAAACCCTAGGAGGTATAATAGTTTTATAAGAAATATAGAATATTATATTAATTTTACTTACCTATATTTTCTTTTATTATTAATATAACTTTTATAGGTTAAGCTATAACTTAGCTATATATAAACTTATTAGAAATAATAGAGGTGGGTGCTATAGAGCACAGCTTACTAAGGTAGTGGGCTTAGTGAGCGTGCACGTACAGATCCACTGCTCTGCAGAGCAGAGCACTGTAGCAAGCTGTAGTCCACTATATCTTACGTAAAATAGAAGCTTTTGCGTTGCTTTTAGCACTATTTAATTCGCTGAAGAATTTATAATAATAATATCTAATAAAAATTATATCTAATCTCTGACTTTGTAGGTGTGCGCAGCTGGTAAGAGTGATTCTAACGGTCTATATAGTTAGCAGCTGTGAGGGGGTTTTTCACTTCCTTCCCTTATATACCCACTAACCTTATTAGTGGATCCTAGTTACTAGCTAGGCTTTATAAGCCACTTTCTATTTTCTATAAAATTTATTTATATAGAAAAATAAAAAAATAGACTTATAGCTATATAAATTAGCTACTAATGTGCTTATAATTAGTTAACTTAGTGAAAATTAATATATAACACTAAAAAACCAATTTTTAAATATTTATATAGAAAGAAAGCCTAGAATTTAGCAATAAAGAATCTAGTCCTAAGACTTTTTATAAATTCCTCTTTATTAAAAAAAAATAATAAAAAATATATATTATAGGGTAGCTACCTTCCCTAACTAAGCAGCCATTAGCTAGCTTAGTTATATCCTTTAATCCGTTCCTCTATATCTTTACTAGTTACCTTATAAATCTAACTTAAAGACTGGGCCTACCTTATAGCTATTAGTCCAACCGCATAACTATTAAAATAGGTAGAAAAGGTTAAAAAGTAAGGATTTGTGGGGACCTCGCAGCTACAAGCCCACGCACACGTAACCTTCGGTTAGAATTCCATAGTTATGCCACCCGCGCGCGCGCATGCTTGCTGGCTTGCACTGGCTTATAAAGCCCCCTATAAAGTGCTTCTATTAGCGCTATAATTATAGCACTAATAGTGAGGAATCCCCTATAAATAACCCTGTTATTTTCAACACCCCCTCTAAAGAAGTATTAGGGATAGTTATTATAAGGGCGCTAAGGGCAAAAGCGAAAGAAAAAGTTGTATAAAATCTAGGAAAATTCTAAAATAAAAAAGGATTACAGAATTATAGAGCCTAAAATTAAGGCTCTAAGGTAAGTAACTTTTTACTATAGTAAAGTATAGTATTTTATAAAGGTATTACTGTTAAAAGCAGGGACCTTATTCTTTCTTTGTTTTTATGGTTATTTTTTAATTTTTTAGGTGTTTTTATTGTTTTTATACCTTTAGCTAGGTGTTGTTTTTTGTAGCCTTTAGCAATAAACTATAGGGGTTTTAAACCTATAAGCTCTAAGAAAATAAGGTATATAGGGCTTATAAGGGGCTTTATAAGCCTATTAGCAGGCATTTTCTTAGTATCTAGGTAAGCGATTTTAGCGAGCCCTTTTAAGACTAGTTATTAGTTATAATGAAATTTTAGGAGGGTATGCTTAGTATAGCTATGAAGAGTAGGGTTATAAGCGGTTTTTATAGCTCCCTAGTTATTATAGAAAATTTATATAGGGGGTTTTATAGGTGTTTTTAGCTTTATAAAAATCCCTTTAAGCCACTAAAGCTCCTAGAAAGTCTTATAAATAGCATTAGACTTTACTTCTATTATTAATAAGGCTATAGTGCTAGCCTTCTTTAATTTCTAGCTAATTAGGCCCCCTACTAGCTTATAAAGATAAGCATAAGTGGATTTAGAAGAGCTTCTATCTCTAGTAAAATCGCTATTATAAAATCTAACTAAGCTAGAGCTAGGGCTAGCCTTAGGGGTTTTTATATTATTTATAGGGGTAGGGCCCTTATAAATAATAGCTAAATCTTTTATACCTAAAAGGTATCTTAGTAGGTTTTTAGCAGCATGTAAATGCTCTAAATGCGGGCTAGCTAGGGCTATTGAAAGCTACTGTAGCGTAAAAGCAACATTAGGTCTTATTAATAGCATAAGATATATAATAGTACTAATAATACTCTAATATTCCTTTATATTCTCTTTAGATATAAGGGGCTTAATAAGCTATTGTTTTAAGACCCCTAGCTGCAGTAGAATTCTAATAGATTTGCAATTTTCTAGCTTAAAACATGCTAAGGCCTCTAAAATATACTACTTTTAGTGTATCTTTAGGACCCTATTTTTTTAGTTATGCTAAATTTAAACCCCTAAGAAAAATTCTATAGGGCCCCTATCTTCTATAGGGTAAGCCTTATAAAGGGCTTCCTTAAGCTCCTTAATATATTGTAAATCTGCCTCTATTAAAAGGCAATTATTAATATAAGTTATAATAAAGGTATATGTTTTTAAATTATAAAATATAGTAGGGTTAGAGGTAAGAGGGCTAAAACCTAGGTTTTTAAGAACTAAGGTTAGGGTTTATTACTACTCTCTAAAGCTTTGCTTTAAGCTATATAAGGATTTTCTTAGTATAATAACTAAGTCCTTAGTAGCTTTATAGCTAAATTTTTTAGCTAGCTTAGCTAGTTATAGATTTTATTTAAGAAACTTAACAAAACCCTTAGGAATTTATATATAAATAGTCTCTTTTAGGTAGCTATTAAGAAAAGCCCCTATAAAATCCACTTACTCTATTTCCTAGTCTTTCTAAGCTGCTATAGCTAATAGTATTTACTAGCTAAGGGGAATACTAGTAGTAGTAAAGGTATTAGTATAATTTAAGCCTTCTATTTATATAAAGCCTTTAGTAATAAGTTAGGCCTTATATTTTAAAGGATTATTTTCTTTATCCTTTTTAAGCTTTAAAATAAGCCTATTTCTTAGCACTCTCTAGCCCTTAGGGATATTTTCTTTTCCTATAAATTTAAAAGTGCCTGCCTTTAGAAGTTACTTAAATTTATTAAAAATAGCTTATAGCTACTATTTTTTCTATAGGCTAGCTAAACCTTGCTTTTAAGACTTAGGCTTAGAGCTATTATTAAGCTTATTTTCTTTAGCCTTTAGCTATACCTTATAGTAGGTTTCCTTAAAAAGGGCTGCTAAGTTAATATTTATTTTATTTAGATTATCTAGTTAATTTTTATCTAACTCTAGGTCCCTAAGACTCTAAATTAATTTAGGCTTTTTATTAACTATTTAATTAAGAGATACTATAGGGTAATCCTTAATAAGAATACTACTATTTTAGTTATTTTCCCCCTTTAAGGAATTATCCTATAGAAGGTTTTAAGGGGCACTTAAATCCCCCTTTAAAGAGATATCCCCTATAGAAGACTTAGGGAGGCCTAAATTTATAGGGCCTATAGGTTCTATAATTCTTATAAAGCTAGTTTTAGTAACTAGTCTTTTAAAAGGAATATAAACTAAGTAGGTCTTAGAGCTTAAATTAGCTAATAACCTTCTAGGGATAGTCCTAGGGGCTAGTTTTTAAGCTTTAGGTCTTTTTTCTATAGGAATTAAAACCTTATAATAAGAGCTAATAGCCCTAATACTCTTATAATTAGTAGGGCTAATCTCTAAGGTAATTAGGGCATTTTCTTTAAAATCTATAGCTAATAATTATACTAAGCTAGCTGGTTTTATAGAATTTACTATTATATTTATAAGATTTATAATAGTAAAAATAATAAAATTCTATAGATATAAGAGTAAACTAGACTAGTATAGGGTAGCCTGCAGTCTATCTATTATAATATGGATAGCCCTCTTAGCTAGCCTATTTTACTTATAAATATAAAGGGAAAAAGTAGTAAATTTTATCCCCTTTTTTGCTAGCTACTGCTAGTAAGTAGAATTAACCTCTCTACCCTTATTAAAATATAGATATTTAGGGTAGGTACTAAAATTAAGCTTTAGGGATCTAAAAAACCCTTTTATAGCTAGGAAAACAGCAGGGCCCTCCTTATTTAGCAAAGAAAATAGCTATTTATATTTAATTTTTTAGTCTACTAAAATAAGGTATATAGGGTGCTTATTATAAGGCATAGGGCTTATCTTTACTATATCCCCCTTTAGTCTATCTAAAGCCCTAGGGGGGTTTGGAATTAGGGTCTTAGAGGGCCTTTTAACTGCTTTTATTTAATTATAGGTTAAGTAGTTAAAATCCTTTTCTTTAACCTTAGAAAAATCTAGGATTTCCTTAGCTAATAAGCTAGTTTTCTTTAGCAATGGTAAACCTAGGTGCCCTAGTCTAACATACTAGATTCCAGCTAATTTTAGCAAATTTTAGTATAAATTTGGCTTAGGGTCTTCTATAAGATCCCCTATAAGCTCTCTTTTAGCCACTATAATACCTTCTTTAATAGCTCCCTACTAAGCCCCTTAAGAATTATAGGCCTCTTAGGAAGCTATTAGAGGCCTAGGGCCTATCTTAGTAGGATTTTTAGATACTAAATCCGCTAAAGCCTCTTCTATAATTTTTCTAGGGGCCTCTAATAGCCTTATATTAGAAGGAAAGACTTCTATAAATTTAGGTGCCTAGCTTATAAGCTTTAGCAAAGAAGGTGCTATAAAATTAGTAGGTTCTAGGTTAGAACTCTCTAATTCTTTAATTTCTAGAGCTTCCTTAGCCTATATAGGCTCCTTAGAGAGAATTTAAACCTCTATAGGGTAATTAGTAACTATATAACTAAAATAACCATTATAGTGCCTATAAGGGCAGCTAGAAGGAGATTTTAAAAGGGGGGTATTAGTATTCTTAAGCTAGATAAAAAATCCATGCTTTTTAACGTTTAAAATACTAATATAAGACCTATTAGCTAAGAATAGCAAATTCTTATATATATAGCCTCCTGCTAAATAGTGCTTTAGTCTACTTACTATATTTATATCTAATTTAGGAAAATATAGTGTATTTTATAGGACTAGGGGCCTATATTTATTAGGATTTTGTTGATATAAAACTAAAAATTTAGCCTTTCTATATCCCTTAGGATAGATAGGACCACTACTAGTGGTTATAGGCCTAGCTTCCTCTTTTTTATAAGGTATATAACTTATAAAATATTCCTTAGAATTAACTAAGTGAATAGTAGAACCTATATTATAAAGAAGGGAGTTTTTTATTTCTTTATTATAGAAATTAAAGGCTTTAGAGGATATTTTATTCTCTAGCTTATTAACTTTAGTGCTAGCTTTACTAAGAGTAGTAGATTCTTAAGAATAAATACTTAAATCTTTACTAGAATCACTGCTAGCACTAAGGCTATTAGGTCTTTTATAAAGCTTTAAAGCCCTTAAAGAAAGGTTAAAATTTCCTAGTATAAAGGATCCCTTTTAACCCTTATTATTATCCTTAGCCTTTTTAGAGGATTTTTTACTCTAACTTTTCCCCTTTTTCTTAGAATTAGGGTTAGAATTTCCTTTATTTTCTTAGGGGAAATTCTTTTTTTTCTTTTTATCCTTATTAGGATATTTAGAGGTCTTATTTTCTTTAGAGCCTCTATATATAGATTCTTTAGAAGCAGTAGCTCTATAATTTAGAGCTTTAGATACTAAAGAGCTCTTATCCCTTTGCTCTTTAAGTAAATTAGCTATAAGAAATTGCAAATTTAGTGCCCCTATAGGGGCCCCTAGAGCCTTATTAGTTCTTATAGAAAAACGTTACCTTTTAGCCTATTAAGGAAAAGTTGACTTTAGAGCTTGTAAATATTGGTTTACTTAGTCTATAGGCTCTATAAAAACACTTGCTAAATTTAGCCTAGCTAGTAGGTTATTAAATAAAGTATAAAAAGACTCTAAGGACCCCTTATAACCTTAGAAATTTAGGCTATGAAATTAATTATAAAGGGTACTATACTGTATTTTAGAACTCTAAGAATACTGCTAGATTAAAACACTATATACCTCTAAGGGGTCTTTTTGCTAAATTATAGCATTTTAGGGGCCTTTAGTGTAGCTATTTCTTAAAAGCATAAGAATTATAGCTTAGTTAGGATCGCTAAGGTTTTTAGTAATACTAGGATTTTCTAAGAAATTAGGCATTCCTAGTGCCCTAAATTAGATATTTAGGGCCTACTTTTACTAATTAAAATTTTCTAGCCCCTTTAGCCTAGCCCCCTCTAGAAAGCTATAAACCCTTTTATTAAATTCTTTAATAATAGAATTATTAAAAGAGTTTAGAATATTAGAATTTTTAAAGCTTTCCTAAGGTTTTTCTTATATTAGCTTAGCTATAGGTTTTAAAGCTATAGCTAAGGTAAAGGTAATAGTAGCTACTAATATTTCTAATTTTTCTAGAATATTAGAGATATTATTATTTTGTTATAAAATCTATTAGTTTATATACTCTGCCTACAACTACTCTAGGGTAGGGACCCCTTAGCTAATTTAGCTTAGATCTCTTAAATCTATTTTTTTTATTTAATATTTTTAGAAGTAGGAATTCTTCTTTCTACTTTTTTATAGAAGGTAGTCTTCTAAGTTATAGTAAGGTTACTATATATCTCTTTCTTTTTATAGAAGTAGGAACTCTTCTATGTCTTATTTTTTATTTTATTTATAAGAGGTTCTTATAGGGTAAAATATCCTTTTTTTTACTAATTCTAAATTTTTATAGAAGTAGGAATTCTTTTATACTATATTTTTTTCTATTTTATAGAAGGGAAAACTTCTTTTTAGTGAATTTATTCTTTTTATAGAAGGAATAAGTAGCTTTTACACTCTTTATAAATATAGTAATATTTTCCTTTATTATAGAAAAATTTAGTAAATTTTCTAAATACTAAAAGTTCTCTTCTAGGCTTATAACCTATTAGAAATAATAGAGGTAGGTGCTATAGAGTATAGCTTACTAAGGTAGTAGGCTTAGTAAGTATGCATGTATAGATCCACTGCTCTATAGAGTAGAGCACTATAGTAAGCTATAGTCTACTATATCTTACGTAAAATAGAAGCTTTTGCATTGCTTTTAGCACTATTTAATTCGCTAAAGAATTTGTAATAATAATATTTAATAAAAATTATATCTAATCTCTAACTTTACAGGTGTGCGCAGCTAGTAAGAGTGATTCTAACGGTCTGTACGGTCAGTGGCTATAAGGGGGTTTTTCACTTCCTTCCCTTATATACCCACTAACCTTATTAGTGGATCCTAGTTACTAGCTAGGCTTTATAAGCTACTTTCTATTTTTTATAAAATTTATTTATATAGGAAAACAAAAAAATAGACTTATAGCTATATAAATTAGCTACTAATGTGCTTGCAATTAGTTAACTTAGTGAAAATTAATATATAACACTAAAAAACTGATTTTTAAATATTTATATAGAAAGAAAGCCTAGAATTTAGTAATAAAGAATCTAGTCCTAAGACTTTTTATAAATTCCTTCTTATTAAAAAAAACAGTAAAAAATATACATTATAGGGTAGCTACCTTCCCTAACTAAGCAGCTATTAGCTAGCTTAGTTACATCCTTTAATCCATTCCTCTGTATCTTTGCTAGTTACCTTATAAATCTAACCTAAAGACTAGGCCCACCTTACAGCTGTCAGTCCGACCGCGTAACTGTTAGAATAGGCAGAAAAGGTTGAAAAGTAAGGATTTGTGGGGACCTCGCAGCTGCGAGCCCACGCACACGTGACCTTCGGTCGGAATTCCGTAGTTATGCCACCCGCGCGCGCGCATGCTTGCCGGCTTGCACTGGCTTACAAAGCCCCCTATAAAGTGCTTCTATTAGCGCTATAATTATAGCACTAATAGTGAGGAATCCCCTATAAATAACCCTGTTATTTTCAACAAAACTATATAGCTTTATTTCTTTTCTTTCTAATTCCTTAGCTTTATAGGTAAGCTATTATAAGCTTACCTTTTTCCTTTCTTTTTTTTCTTTCCTTTCTTTCTTATTTAAGTAGCTTAAAATAAGCTATATTTTCTTTTATAAAAAAAGGAATCTATTATAATCTACTCCTAAAGGCAGAACCTACCTTATAAAAGGAGGGTTTTACTATATATAGCTAGAGAGAATAACTTTAACTATATATACACTTAATTACCTACCTATAACTTAAGTGTTCCTTCTTCTTATAACTTTATAACGTACCACACCTATTTGTGTGAGTACCCCCATTTACGTGTAACATCTAGCACGTAACAAATATTATTAAACCCTTAAGTATTGCTAATATAATAAGAATTTAATAATTTATTAATAAAAAAGCTAATATAGCTATTTATTATAATAAATTATAATAACTATATAAAAAGAGTTAATATTAGTAATTAGCTAAAAGCTTTAAAAAGCTTTTAATACTAAGCTTATAAAGGAAATTAATAATTTTTAGTATAAAAGTTTCTCTTTTTAATTATTTTTATAAATACTTTCTTACTTTAATACTATAGGTAGCTATAGTAAAAAAGCTATAAAAATTAGGTTATTTAATATACTTACCTTTATTATTAAATCTTTAAAGCTTTTAGTAAGCTTACTTTAATAAAGTAAAGATTTTAAGCTAGAAATATCTTTACTAAAAAGAGTAAGTATAAACTAATTTAATATATAAAATCTTAGTCCTATTATATTACTTACTAAGGCTTTAAAGCTAAGTAGCTTTAATTATAAAGTTAGTAGTAAAGGTAGCAGCTACTAGGTAAGGCTTATAATACTAGAAATATAATATAGTTATAATATATATAATATAGCTCTTTATACTAAGGGAAATTATTAGGACTTCTATTATAGTGTAGTTCCTATAGAAATCTAAGTACCCCTCATTCAGCCCCGGTATAATTAGCCCGCTAACCCTGTCGGTACCCATTTGGCGCCTTACCGCACCCAAAGGGATTGCAGTTTGACATGTCTTATGCGTTTGTGGAAGCTCTACGTTTCCAAAAAAGAAGAACAGGGGGGGGGGGGGGACAAAAAGGGACAAAAAGGACGCATGACGGATTTGATTCTGGCCAGCTTTCCGCACACGGCCAGCTTTCCGCAGACATGAACATGCTCATCAAGTCGTGGAACCGGTCAAAATCTCTGATGAATGCCGTGCGGCCTGAACCCGCAACGCCGTCAACCGACAGCCCCGCCTTCAATCCACTTCCGACTACATGCATGCCAGATTCATGGTGGCAGTTTTTGACACCCCATCACACGAGAGAGAGAGCATTGATGACTGAGCACGTCTTGTTGGCGTCATTGATGGGGCAAGGAGCAACTTCTGAACACAACACAGGCACATGCACACAGCAACGCGTCGACAAAAAAAAAACGAATCGTCGTCGTCGTCGTCGTCGTCGTCGTCATCATCATTTTCTCAAGACAAGCATAATCGCTCTCCCTCACACAAGCACAAGCTGGGACCGAGTCAAGCACGATGCAGCATTGGTCGGTCGATAAACCGTGGCTCGATCTAGGCTGTGGGTTGGCTGAAGGGCCATTCTTTGAGAATGACACCAAATGTATACGGTTCGTTGACATCAAAGGAAAAAGACTGCATTCAGTACCGTTGAATGGGACTGAGTCGTCGGTCCAAACCTGGCAGTTCGATGTTTGCCCGACCGTGACTGCGGATATCGAGGGGGTTGACCCGCGAGAGCGCATTCTGATTGGTATCAAATACGGGCTCGCAGTATTTGATCGGAATACGGGATCGTACAAGACCTTGGCACGCTTCAACGATCCAGATAATGAGCGTCTACGCAGCAACGATGGAGCTGCCGATCCTCACGGGAACTTCTGGGTGGGCAGCATGACGGACTTTGGTCTAGGCGAGTTCCAGCCAAAGGGTAAGTGGGGAAAGAGAGAGAGAGAGAGAGAGAAAGAGTGGAAAAAAAGTCTTGCCCATTGTTGAATATATTTATTCGCGCGCACGATGCATCATGAAAACTCATGGGACAGGCCACTAACAAGGCAGTTGAATGCTCTCCCCGTGTTTCCAAACAGGCTCTCTATATCGTTTCCGCCAACAAGGAGACAAGGAAGCAGTCGTGCAGGGTCTCACAATCCCCAACTCAATAGGATGGTCCCCTGACAATAAGACCATGTATTATACGCATTCCAAGGCTCGCGAGATCTATGCCCTTGACTATAATACAAGCTCGGGAGATGCGACGAATCAGCGATTGTTTTATCGGCATCCAACGTCGGGGGAGCCAGATGGGTTTCGGCTCGACGTCGATGGCAACCTCTGGACGGCCATATATGGCGAGAGCCGTGTTCTCAGGATTAACCCCATGGGTCGAGTTACGGGCGAAATTTCGCTGCCAACCAGAAACATTACCTGTGTACAGTTTGCGGGGACCCAGCTCGTCATCACGTCGGCGGCAGATGAGGACGGCGAGGGTCAGAGCAAGCGGTATGGTGGCAGTTTGTTTAAAGTCGATGTGGGGAAAGCTGGGTTGGAACTATTCAAATATAAGATGTGAGGAAAATGAAGAGACAGACCGTGTCTGCAAGGTGGAGGATGGAGCATTTGAGACGACTTGGATGCCTTGGCACGCACGCCCCATGTTGAGTATATCAGTTGACAGTCAGTCACAAAGGCTCGGTTAAGAAGAGAGAAGGAAAAGGGGGTGGGGAGCGCATGACGGGGCCTGCAGGGCAGGGCAAGGCAGGGCAGGGCAAGGCAGGACATGGCGGGCATGCTGTGGAAATGAGGTCGCATGGTGTCGCAAACATGTCCGTTGAGAAGAAAAGAAGAAGCAGACGAAGACCCCGGACATGGCTGCGCGGAGAAGTACAAGTACAGTATGTATGTATCGAGCCAAAATACTCGGCACTTGCATTTCGTTATGTACATACAATGTACATATTGTCTGTCTCTTTTTTTTTTTTTTTTTTTCTAATTCGAGTTCCAATGCTAATCAAGAAGCTAAAAGGGGTGGGGCTCATCCGCACATCCGACCAGGTTTTTTTTTTTTTCTTCTTCTTCTTCTTTTCCCCATGGATCAGATGGATGGAGGACGGAGGGACGGATGGATCGCGTTATGGAGCCGCGCAGCAAATCCTCAGCATCATGATTTGCCCGCCGCCTTTACCGACAGCAGGGACTTGGGAGTACTAGCTCAGTTCACCATTGTCAAGGACGGCTCGCTCATGAGAACAGACCGACCGACGCAAACCTGCGACGCAACGCATACATATGCAAAGGAGTGCGGCATGTAACCTTGGTGCAGGCGCAGGCGCAGGAGCAGGCCGGACAAGACAGGATGAGCAGCCAAACCCATGGCTCAGCAGCATAATGGGCCCCTTTGGTGTCCTTTGGAAGTGGAAGCCTAGCTGGGGCAAAAAAAAATAGAAAAAAAAGTAGAAAAAAAAACATGGACCAAAACAGGAGCAGGTCAGGAAGAAGAACCCTGGCAGAAACACGTCGGAAACGTCCAAGGAAGTCGAGGTTTTTTCTTCCCAACCACCCAGTTTAAATCCCTTTTTTTTTTTTTTTTTTTTTTACAAGTTTTAGTTGGCTAGGGGCTCTCTTTGCAACAGAAACCGGTATGCACCATGCGACGAGTCGACGAACGGGTGTTGTCCCACATTATACATTCTGTATGTACTATGTACTGCACATGATGATGCAACTACCGTGACGAGCCGGTCTGCGCATAAAACAGCATATGAGCAGAGCGCTTCGTTCCGCACCTCCAGCCTGGATACAAAGAATCACGCAAGCATGGTCGGAACACATCTATTGTCTCAGAGACAAGAGGGCGGGGGGGTTCCTGCTTGTTGTCGTGTCGGTGTGAGTTGCTAGACTCCACGAATCGGATAACCCGTCGTTTCGTTTCGTCTCCCTCCCCCCCCCCCCCCAAAGTCCCTCGCCGTCTCGTTGTTTCCTGACCGCCGTGTTCACCGCCGAAGATGTGTCGATTATGTCTGGGGCAGCTTTCATGTGCTGTGTGTACGGTATGTAGCAGCCCCATGCTCATGCCCTGCCCATGACTATGTCTATGTCTATGCCCATGTGGCTGATGCTCTCCGGATGAAAAACTAAGCAAGAAAATGTTACGGCGCAGAGACATGAATGGTGACTCCATGCATGGCGCATGACTTGTACGTACATATACATATACAATGTATTGTTCAAGTGCAAAGCGGTTCAAGAACACCCCCCTCGGCCCAGCAACGCGAGACAAGCCAAGCTCTCCCCGAATAAAGAAAAGAGGTGAGGCGGCATAGAAAAAACAAAAACATAAACATGAAAACATGAAAAAGGGGGAGGGAAGACGAGGCTGGGCAGGAATATGATGCATCATATTTGAGCCTTGTCTTGCTGGCGGTGCCGTAACAGTCATACTATGTATGCTCATCCATGCAGTGCCATACATGCTACATGACATGAGAAGACGCATCTGGCCCATCGATGAGCTGTTCGTCATGTCCGGTGAGTGAAGACATCGGAGATCTGGGGGGGGGGGGGCTCCATTTGAGGCGGGAAGCGCCTTGGTCATGCACTGCTTTAGGGGTAAGTTTGTCGATTGACAGTGGCAATTACTATTTGTAGTTTTTTCTTCTTTAGAGTCTTTTAGGTTTTGTTTTTTTTATATGAAAAAAGAAAAGAAAAAGGGAAGAGAAGACAGGTTGTGGCGATTCGGCACGCCGGACAACAAAAGTAGAAGCTCCCTTGGCCAAAAAAAAAAAGAAAAAGAAAAAGAAAAAGAAAAAGAAACAAGTTCCGTGGCTCAGTATACACAGAAAGAAACACTTGCAGAACGAGGTAATACTTTGCAACGCCAGCCTCGGAAGCACCTTCTCCGAGCAGTGTTTTTGATGCCATGTCTGCTTCGGGACAGCTACGGCGGTTGTATGCCGCATGCCCTCCTGATACACGCTTCACGGAAGCAACCCTACCGTTTGACCGTGTGGCCATTTTTAGTGTTTTCAAGTTTTTTTTTTTCTATTATTTGTTTATTTAAATCAAATAAAGAATAATAACCCTGGATCGATGCGAAACAGCTCGGCGGCTTGGACAAACGCCACCCGCCCATCGTGTCGTGTGTCGCCATTTTTCGTCAACACACTTGCATCCACCACGGTCTCTTGTATTTTTTTTTTCTTTTGTTTTTCTCGTTTCTAATTTTTCTTTTCCTGCCACCTCGCTCAGTCACGTCGGCGTGCTATATTCTGCTGTGACAAGCGAGAAGTGCGCTTGCATGACTTTGCCTCGTATGGCCGCTGGCGTCTAGACTCCGTGTCTGGTACCGAGTGGCCGAGCTTGGAGGCCGGACGGGGAGGCGACGTGTCTGGCTGGTCTTTGTTGGATCGGCTTTTGTGCCTTCTGAAGTACAGAGTTTCTTGTTTTTTTTTTTTTTTTTTTTTTCCTTTTCTTTTTTCCTTTTTTTTTGGACAAGATGAGTTGCAAAGACCAAAGGGGTACGGCAGACAGATGGCGTTCTCCCCGTCCCTTTCTCCCTCCCGGGAACTCAGGAGAGAGTTCAAGGAACAAAGAATATCATGCTTCCCTCACGATTCGTCTCGGCATGAGAACGAGAATTCGGTGCAAGCCCTCGGTCTGGCAAGACGACGCGACGCATAGGCGCGGGCGCGACTTGCACGGTTTTCCTGAACGACTAGCACGCAGACCTGGCTGGATGGCTTTGACAAAAATTGTCCACGGAGCAGAGAGGACGTCGCGGACGCGATGGCATTCGATACCGGACCCATGCCCCCAAGGCCGGTCTTTGAAGGAGCCGTTCAGGAGATTCGGGAAGAAACCGGTCCCGGGGAGGAACGAGACGGACGAAGCCGTAGGATGCTCGACCTGCTCAACCGTTGGCATGGAGTGTGAAGAAGATGGCTCCGCGGCGAATATGGATGGAGAACAGGCTGTCGGAGGTTGCGTCTACTGCAATTCATTGTGGTAGTCTATGTAGGCGATACGATGTTGTTGTGGCGGGCTCAAGATGGAGGCGTTTTCATTATTTGTTTATTTCTTTTTCTTCTTCTCTTCCCTTCTCTTCTTTTCCCTTCTTTTCTTCTTCTTCTCTTTCTCACAAGGACACCCGCAGCAAACCTGCCGCGCGTCTTCCCATGTTCTCTGTTCTGTTGGCTACAAGGGAACATCCATTCATCTGGTGGGGCTTCATTTTTTCTCACAACCCCCTTTCTAGATGTCGCGTTCGTTCACGTTGTCAAGGGGGTTCTTTTTGCCTTTTCGTTTCTTTTACCCCGGCGGCGGGCCAGGGGAAGGGAAAGGGGGCGCCTCATTTGTGGCCGTCACTTGACCACCCCTTTCCTATTCTCCGTCCCAAGGAACCCCAGCGAAATAATGTCCCCGGTCTTGGCTTGTCCTGGATTTTTCACGCAGAACGAACGAAGAAGAAGAAGCAGGAGAAGCAGGAGAAGCAGGAGTTCTCTCGACGGCTGACTGTGACTGTGACTGCATTGCGCCACGAGTGTGCCGAGCTGTTGAGTCGCAGACCAGGAGCAAGGAGCAAGGAGCAAGGAGCAAGGAGCCAGGAGCCAGGAATCCAGGATATCATCATTCGGCATCTGGGCCGCTTTCCGTGCCTCCCTGAGTCCCGACTCCTTTTCCTGTTTGTTGTTTGGCCCCTTGTCTGGCCCAACAAGGCCCCATTTCTCATCTGGTCTTTTTGTTTCCTTTTTTCTTCGTACCCTCGTCCTCGTCCTTCTTCTTCGCCCCTTACTGATAAGCCAACACGACAAACCATGCCCGATGATGCGTCCCATTAGACATTACTGAATCGCATCCCTCCCGTTTCGGCCCCCGAGCACGCGCCCTCCTGTTGCAGTGAGGTTGCTCATCCCGTCCCGTTTCATCTCATCTCAATCTCATATCCCATCCCACCCACGTGCGTATCCGCCTTCCCCACTCCCCCCCCTTTTTGTTTCTTTCCTTTTTATTCTCCCCTTCTTATTCTTTTTTCGTTTTCTTTTCATCCTGTCCGCATCCCCCCCCCCCCCCCTTGTGAAAAACCCACTCAACCCTCGCACACTCGAGAACCCAATCTGCCGCTTCTGTTCCCCAAAAACGTGAGTCATTGCTCCTGTCGTAGTATCAGGTTGGGTCCTCGAACAGCGGCATACTCGATGGTTATGCAAATCGTTTTTTTTTTTCGCAAACACATTAATAACAGCAGCAATGGTATAATAACGGTACAATAATTGATGGCAATAACAACAATGATATCATATCAGTCACAATGACAATGACAATGACAACAATAATGTGTGAAATAAACTAAACTGCCCGACAGCACAAGATATGCGTGCCCTCCAAAATACTACTACAGCGCGGCTACCTAACCATCCTGTACTATCCCTGCGGAGAAACCCAACTCTGCAAACATTGGTCTCTCCTGCATGCTGTGCACTGTGCAGACGATCGTGCCTGTCCACATTTCAAGGATAGTTCAAATGGGGTATTTCTTCTTCTTCTTCTGGAAAAAAAAACATTCTCAATTCCGTGGACGTATTGCCTAGCAGACAAACTCACCTGTTATCCCCTCTGTTCTGTTCGGTCATGGGGCAGTGCAGTCCTGCGTTGCGATACGTTGTCAACATGTTCTGCTCGTCGGTTGATTTCGCCGAACTCGTCGATTGATGGATTTTGTTGTACTGCCAATAGAAATGTACAAATATATTTCCCCTGTTTTTTTCTTTTCTTTTTTTTTCTTTTTTTTTTCGAATCTCATTTACTCATTTTGCCGTACATGACGATGAAATGTACGCACAGAGTGTTGTTTACAAAACTTGAGTGTACTTTTTTCTTAGACTTTCTATTCATTTCACTCTTTTTTTTTTCTCCTTATAAATAAAAAATGAAATGTACGCCCAAATTGTTGTTCAAAAAAAATGTAGTACACTTTCTTTCATAACTTGTATGAGTTTACTAAATTTTTTTTTCCTTATAAATAAAAATAAAAATGTATAAACAGATTTGTTGAAACAAAATGGTATACTTCATTACATAGAAAGAAAATAAATGGGTTAATTTACTTTTTTTTTCTTATAAATAAAAATAAAATATATACACAGATTCATTCAAACAAGATAGTGGACGTACTTTTTTAAACTCGTGTCAATTTACTTAATTTTTCTTCAAAATTAATAAGGAATGTACACATACAAATATAGCTTCATAAAATAAAAATCTATTTCCATCATTCGTTTTTTGCCATTCCCTTCAGTCTCTCCTTCTTTCTTCCTCCTTCACCAATCTCCCCGACATGAAACCCTTCCCACGGAACACTCCACGCAAAAATACATAAAAAAGTCATATAATCAACTGCACTAGTATATGACCTTTAGTAAAAGGTTAAGAATCGTTTCACAGTAGGTACACATGAATAATACATCTCTATCGCACATATTGCTGCCCGAGCCCGTCCGTAGTCGTGGCCAGGCTGCTCCGTGTTGAGGCAACGCGTACACATGTACATCGGGTTGGGCAGTACTGGCCAGCTACCAGAGCAGGTGTGCATGGCGAATGTAGGGTGAAGGTCCATCTCTTCAATTTGTCTTCAAGTCTCTCCGTTGGATTCGGATGACATGCCAAGCTGGCATATAATGCCCATGTTATCACGTACCCAGCACCACGCGGCCGTCGTCAACAGACATGGAGCTGTACTTTACTGATAAAACACCACAATGTTTAAAATACCAAGTCCCTATTCAGCTTCAGCCGCTCCAAGTCTTGCCGACTCAACGTACCTACAGTCAAACATCGCCAGCACCATTACGGCATACCGCGTACTTGTACACATTATACACTCTCGCAGACGCCTCCCGAAAAGAAAAGGAAAAGGAAAAAAACCAGTCCTGCCTTCATTCCTCCTGCTTTTGCCTACCCGTGAGGTCTGTATTAATCACGAGATTGTCCCGGTCTCTCATGTGCACCACGACAGTCAGTGCCTCGATGCCCAACTCATCTGCAACATTGCCTTCATAACGAGAAGGAGCCTCGTTTTCCCTCCACTCACGCCCTCTCTCGCAGACTGCCAGCAGATCCTCACTCATGAGAATCTCGTCCCGTAGTCTCAAATACCGGCTTCTCCAGCTACACAACTGAGAGCATCTAGCTGTTGCCGCCGTCTCGCCAGCCGATTTGTTCGAGGCAGGAGTGGTGGCACTTGGCCTTGGAGAACTAGGCACTTTTTTCGCTTCGCCCCCAATGATGTGATCCTTTCCAAGGTCGTCTTGTACTTTCTTCCAAGCTAGCGAGTTCTCAATGGCCCGGATACTCAATCGTGGCTCTGAGAATGGATCCTCAAGGTTAGAATTGTTATCCTCAACAGATCGCTCGAACGAGTTGCTCCTGCGGCTGCAAGCTTCGGGAGTATCAATGAGCGACGCCAGCCTTCTTGGCTCCGTTAGGTCGCATGACTCACACACCACATTCATCTGTGGCGGATTTGCTGCATTTTCAGCTGGTTTGACGAGCTTTCGCCGCCAATCTGATATGGGAGTTGTTTCTGGTATAATCTTAGACGGTGCACAGTGTGGCGTGCCTTCACATCCGCGACGGCCTTCCCCTTTGTTTCGAGGGCTTATGGGGCTATCAATCTTTTCTCCCGGTCGATGCAGGCACCCTACAGAGTCTGAAACTCTGCGAAGTGCTTGTCGAGACCACGGAACTACAGGCTGACTGAGAGGCTGCTCATCTTGTCGAGGAGCTTCAACTTTTCTGAGAAGAGGCCAGGGTTCGGGCGTTGGATGAGGAGTTTGCGGCTTGGAACAAAGAAATGTATCCTGTCTGTGTCGCCTGTACCCGGTCAGACTGGGCAAGTCGTTTCCAGCGCTCATTGCCACAGGCAAACCATCTACAGAGCGCTCATGCAGGGCCTCATGAGGACTTGTGCCAGGTAATAAGTCAGTGTCGAGCGCATTCTTGCCCGGAGAGCCCTTGCTGCCACCGCTGTCGACGACAACGTCTGCATTCTTCGGCCGGAGAGTCAATGGTTGTGGCCGCAGTGCACTTTCCTGGTTTGGAGGCTCTTCCGTATCTGCTGGCCGCTCTGTTGCTTGAATACTGCTGGAGCTTGACGTCCCGGACGGTGGACGTGATTTTGGCCCGCGACAGTCAAGAGGTGCCAGGTAAGGCAAATGGCTAAATCCAACCTCCTTTACTTTTCCATATGCTGCTGCAACATCTTGGAGAATACGACCAGGTTCGGTAACGAGTTTCCGTTCGCCGTCATTGACGGTGTTGGCATCATCGCTCACTTGACTTGGTAGGCGAGAGCTTCGTGGCAGTCTTGTAGGAGTTTCCTCTGCAGCAGTCGTGACCGACGTGTGTGTCATGGAGTCTCGACTTCGAGCCCGATACCCAAAACCAGTGTCAGTGTGGCCCAACATATTCTGCGACTTGTGGAACTCTTCAGCATGACGACAGAGCTTGCCAATTTTGTTCTGAAGTGTGTCATCTTTCCAACCCTTGTCCGCTCGATATCTGTCCGTGGTCATTGGCCTCATCTGGGCGGTACAGCAAAGGCTGTGTCTCTCGATATCTTGCAAAGTGTCGTCTTGCTTGGGTTCCTGACGATTTTCCCGCTTGTGGGTCGCCACATTCGGAGGAGGTTTATCCAAGAACCGCCGTGAAACGCAATCGGAGAGTCGTCTCGGTCGGCTGGCAAAGCTTTCCGTTTTTGCCTTGTTGGGGGCCGACATCGTGCCGTTTGCGTAACGATCGGCCAAAAAGAATGGATTGCCTGTGACAGGGCCTCGGGTCGGTGTTTTCGGTATGGCCTTAGCAGTGGTAGTTGGTGACGTAGAAGCGGCCCCCTCCTCCGTTTTGGTATCAGGATCTTGAATCGATTTCGTTGATCCGGGGGCCTGTCTCGGATTATCGTCTGTCCAAGTGGCTGCATCTCTCTTCTTTAATCGTTCAGAAGCACATTTGTAGCAATAGTCATGTCCGCATATACCACAATGCTGTTCATACGGAAGAGCCTCGCCACAAGAATGACACAGCTGTGTCCCTTTATCTTGACTATTTCGAGATCGTCTATCCCTTTTCACCGTCAATCCCAGAGGGCATAACGTGGGGTCTTCTTGATTCTCTTCGACAAACTGTGCGGTTGATTTGTCTTTCAAGTCCCGGTCTCCAGCTGGCGATGGGGGTACGCTATAGTAAACGTTAACAAAGAAAAAATCAATCCGTGCAGCTAAATTATTTGAAACAAACTGGTCTAACATGACTTCTGAGAACACGTCCCGTCCCGAGCCCACGCTCTGCTCCCGTGATGAGCCTTGTATCGACTCGAGGCAACTACCCTTTGCCAAGGCCCGGCCAATGAACGTGTGCTCCAGTGGCAACGTGGTAGTGCCTTGACCTAGAATATTGCGAGAAGCTGGAGTGGCGAAACGTGCATCAACTCGACGGCCCCATCCCACCTTTCCATCGTCATCCATGTCGAGGGCTGAGTGTATTTGCGACGACTGCTGGCCTGTTGCGATGACCATCAGGAGCTGTTGTACACGAGCGTTTGACAAATACAGAAGGAACAGATGTCTTGAGACTGGGCGTATATTTCTGTAGGACTCGACGGTGCGGCATTGGTAAGATAAATTCTATAGTTAGGCAATATGTCGTTACAATCCGTAAAGCACTATAAATATAGAACGTGTGGACGAAAGAAATAAGAAACAGAAAGTTTTTTCCACCTGTTTGGCAGCTACTAATTCCTGCCCATCAAAGAACGGATGCAGACCTCCGTCTGCTACTGCTCTAATTGAAGGACTCGTCTCGGCAACGGAAGGAAAGGGCGAGTTGAGCCGATGACTGGGGCCTGTGACCGCCTTCCCAAGCAGTAAGCGCGATGCTCACATAAAATAAAACGTAAAAACATCAAGACACAACACAATCCACACAAAGGAGATATAATTTATAGATGGACCGCACCACGGCTGGTATAAACTGTACGGGTTCGGCGCTAATAGTGGTAAAAAGATGATGTACATAAGTTAAGACACCAATAACTCCGTCTATTTCACATGGGCAGAGAGAGTCTCGAGAACCTTTCACAAATAGTTAGCAAAAGGGTGGTAGCACACGCTTGCAGGCCCGGCGAAGACATACCTCCAACTCAATTTTTGCCTCGGCGATGTCCTGCTCACTCCCGCCGCCATTGGCAACCTTCTGGGCCTCGGCAATTCCAGCTCGAATGGCGTCGGCGCTGAAATCCTCAATGGGATATCCTTCGGGCGAATTGATGCTCAAGGTCGAGTTGGGCTGGACGGTAGCGAATCCACCGGCAACTGTCATGATCGGTTAGTCAGAAGTCTCTGCCATGTCTCTCAGTGCGCTCATGGAATTTGCGCGGAGACCAAAGAGAAAAAATTGATGATAAAGGATTTGGGTGGCTTTCGGGTTGTCCTGGGGAGTCGAGATGACATACGAAACCACTGCTTGGCACTGCCGCTCTCCTCAACAACCTCGACGATACCAGGCTTGAGCTGCTCGATAGAAGGAACGTGGTTGGCCAAGACACCCATCTCACCAGACTCGGCTGGGATGTTAACCTGGACCACATCCTGCGACTTGTAAATGGACTATACGGATGCGCCAATTAGCTCGGGTCCTTATCGATTCGCGCACGCCGCACAGGAAGATCAATTGCGTTCGAGAGCGAGATGGATTCGTCTCCAGCAGCTCGGTTTTCGCTCGAGAAACTCATACCTGATGAGGCAGGGACATGGAAAGCTTGATCTAATCAGAGGGCGGTTAGTCATGCCTCATGGCTCCAAAGGGGGAGGGGTTTCATGGATTGAAATTCTACCTTGTCAGGAACGGCCTCAGCGTACGTTCTCCGCTGAACAACAGCACGCAAGGCTGCTGGGCGAGCTCGAACAGCCGCACGGGCGACGCGGAAGGTGTTCATGATGGGCTGAGAGACTTGATGGAGATGTTGCACGAACGTGAGCTCGTTGACGACGATTCTTGCGGATACCAGGCAGTAGGTCGGCGAGCAGGAAAATCCGACCTCTGAATGATCACGTGATATCCGGCGTGACGAGCGGCACTTTTTTATGGAAAAAAATCGGGGGTGCAACTGTCATCGCCTACCCTGCATGGTCGGATTTTCATGTGAAGGAAATCGATGGTTCAACAACCCAACTACACATCGTCATCATGAATAGCTTACAACTGAATCGTTGAGCATGCATCACTTTCCTTACAATGGCTTACAGCACGTTTGTTCTGCGTGCGAATCTCTTGAAGGGAGACGTCACCAAATGTCGCGAAAACATTGACGGGACAATTCAAATGCTGTCTGGTCTATATCATGCTGGTTTCTCATCTCCAGCACCATGTGACGACGGTCAATTTCAAGAGCGCTCTCACCATCAACCCGTTGATTTCGGGGTGAAATCTCTCTGCACACAGTCCGATGACGCACCCGCGACAGCATCCGGTCAATAACTTGTTTCATCGCCCAGGACAGATACGATCCTTACCCCAGTCACTGCATACGTATCTACCAACTACGAAACAAGAAGCCAGCCATGAACGCAGATCTAGAGCGTCTCCTCGCCGAAGAGGGCATACTTTTTTTTTTTGCTCCCCTTCCAATTCCCTCGTATTGCCAGTTGGGTGCTAATGCACAAGCGGGACGATCAAATTCCACAGTCTAATCCAGGGCTGACGTGGACAAACGATCGATTCCACTCACGCTCGCCGAAAAAGCGAGCAGTTGATTGATCAACATCAAAACATGGTCATATTGTGCTTTAAGAATCCCACTTTTTTTTTCCCTCTCTTATCGAATTGACAAGAGCGCGATTTTGGCTGACACGACTATGAACGCAAGTACCTACCGGAGGTTTTCGCGCTTCGCATCGGCCGGCTGGACCGCGAACGGCGTTACAAAGGCTCACGAGTCACGACATGGAGTCTTCAAGACATCAGAGCACGACGCTGTAGGAGCCGTGAAACGTATGCGGTAACACGCTTGCTGGAGAACGGGCCAGTGGGAGCACCCTAGTTTGAGCAAAACTGTAATGAAAAAAAAAAAAAAACCTCCAACCGTCCAACATCAGCACAAACACAACACGCATCACAAGGGCACGGACAGACTATAAGCTTAGTCCATCTTTTGTTTCATAGGCCTGCACTTTGCCTAGACTTGGACGGGCAGGCAAGTACTCGCTCGCTATCATGGGACGTACTTTTTCCCCCTTGGTGAACAAATAAGGGGACATTTAGAGAAAGAAAAAAGAAAGAAAAACAGTCCAAATGTGACGAAATCATGTGGTTGTTTGATCGACCAGATGAGAGGAGAGTCAAACCGCCCTTTGGATGGATGCGTGTACTAGCATCATCCATCCCCTTTGCACCTCCCCCGCAAATGCCATCGATTGGCGATAGTTTCCGCCTTCAAATGTACACTCGAGCGTCAGTCTAAGGCTACAATAGGTTCGGGGCCCCCCTTGGGCAACTGTGCACAATGGGATGAACTTCACTACCAGTGCAGCACTGACACGACCCTTTCCGATGACATGGGGAATGTCGCGAGCGGCATAGCCGGCAAGGTGACGGCACGATCTTACCGTAGCTTCATCCAAATAGAATGTCAACCGGGGACGGCCATGAAATATGGGAAAGAATGTGATAATAGCCTCTAGACGCGACAACATTTGTTTTGCGGAAGAGCCAGCACGCCCGGACAAGAGAAGCGCAGCTGATAATGTGAGCATCTGTCCATCTTCTACAGCGACTGTCACATGCCGCATTCCCTTTGGACTCGAGTGCAAAGACAATGAGTCAAAGTAGGTGCATACATAATGAAGACTTGTCACTTGGCATGAGAATTGCCGGCTGCAAATCTGCTCCGAGATCCGCTGAGCAAAATGACGACGTCTCAGCAACAAAATGTTGTGAGGAGCAACATCTGTCCGAAACGCGCAGTCGAGCCCGCGCAAGACATTCAGCACATACCAGCCTAGCTAGATATAGAGACGCTCGGGGTCTAGGACATGGAAAAAGCAGCCCGGTTGGCATGCAGCCCATTTGCGTATCATTCGTGCCACGGCAAGCTGTATGTAAAATACATGGTGCATGTCTTGGGGATCACGACGGGGACCAGACATGCAGGAATCATCATGCTTCTCCCTTGCCTGTACCACGACCCTTGGCGGCTTCGTGATTTGTCGTTTTATTGGTGATGACGAGACGATCATGTCGGTCAGAAATGAAGAAAAAAGGGAGGAAGATTCGTTCATGTGCATTTTGCCAAGTCAACAAGGCGCCCGTCGAGCCTGGCCAATCGCCAGGTACTTAGTATGAAAGCAATCGTGTGAAAGAGCAGTTGACGTTGATGCTGCTACTTGGCCCCCTAGGCTTTGTTTCGCTGCTCGTCGATGGTCTTCACCGCCAGAACGAATATATCGTATGTGACATGCAGCAGGAGTGTACATACATGTGCATTTGGCTGCTGGGCCACGCTACAAAGAGGCCGGCATGACCATGACGTGTGATTTGCCCCGGCGGCGCTGTTGCAGGAGGCCCAGCGAGGCCGCCGACATGACCTGTGCGTCTTGTGCATTCTGCGCGAGCCGGCGCGGAAGTAGGTGGCTTGCAGGTGCTGATGGGTGCTGCTGCGGCAGGGGCCCCTCTCTTGCTTTGCGCTAAATGGCATCTCAGCATGCGGGGTAGCACACATCTCATGTGCGTCGTCCGTCCAGGGCACGTCCGGGGTTCAAGTGTGCATTCAACACCATCCATGATGCAACAATGCACAGCCAGAGCTTGGCCTCGTCACAATTCACAAGTTACAATGGGGAGGTGCGCCGCACCATGATTGACCGACCATCCCGTTGCCATATCAGATGGTGGGCGACTCAAACATTGGCCGGACCATTCCGTGACCTTCCCCCCCCCTTGTACGCACATATTTGAGCTCCTCCAGAGTAGAGTAGAATAGAATGGGGGCTAGTGCTAAAGAGAAACGAACGTGCGACACGACTTTTGAAGTCGGCCTGATATGAAACGAGTTGTTTTGGATGATGACATTATCTCTCGACGCTCGTGCCGAGTTCTTTTGAAACCCAAGCAGCATCAGCAAAAGCAGCTATTCCTGGCTCGGACAATAGGCCAAGTACATCTACCGACTAGAATCGAATGTACAAGGGGCATGAACTGCGCTAGAGCTTCCCACACGGGCAGGAAGCAAAAAACAAGGGAGGAAAAGAGAGAGAGAAAGAGGCCAGACGTTTGCATTGTCTTTTGAGGGTTCAGCTGTCCTCCCCATGGCGGTGCAGGATGCCGGCCGATGAAGCGCTGCAGGTGGCATTTTGTACATTTTCTTTTTTTTAAACCGGGGGTTTTTTTTTTTAAAAAAAAATTCATTTATCAGGGTCTCTCGTCGTCACACCGCAGTTTGCATGCAGAGGCTTACAAAGGAATAAAGGGCGCGCGTTCGCTCGCTGGCTTGACAACCAGACATGCCAAAAAAACAAAAAAAAACATGCACGCGTAAGCAATTAATTCCAATCGAAAGGCCCTCGTCGCTCCTGGTTCTGGCTCCAGGCCCAGAGCTTTAAACATGACTAGACCCAAGATCGACGCCACCCCAAAAGTGCACAAGTCGGTCTGGCTCTGGCTCTGCTTAGAAGTCCTGGCCGGTTGGGTTGGCTGATGGGCGGATGTGTGTCTGATTGGAGCCTGGCTGTGCTCCGAACCGCTCTGAACCCAGACGGCGTCAATGCCAGAGTTGGCAGTCACGATGGACAAGAATGCGGTCAGTGCGATGGCGGACAGGACGTGAGATGAATTTAGAGCAGGGCGAGGGCGAGGGCGAGAGCTGCGGGCGAGAGTGAGAAGGTGACATCTGGAGAGCTCGAGAGAGAGACAGAGAAAGTAACCCGCTCATTTCTGAGTAGGTAGGTAAGTAGTCGGAAAACAAAAAGTACAGGCAATACATTGAAAAAAGGGGTTCATGGTGGCTCCCCTGCCAAGATGGCATCATGACCGGCTCTGCCCAGGATGTCACAAAACCTGCCCCAGGCCCGCACTGGCTAAAAGCAACCACGCCTATTGCATGAGCGGACATACTTTGCGTTGTACTTTACCTAAGTATCCCTCCCTACCTACCTACCTAGGTACTTACCAATCAAGTGGGTAGCACTGTGCAGCCTGTCGGCCTTCGGCTTCTCATGCAGATGTACGGCTGACGGATTATTTAGATGGAACTAAATCACAAAACAACAACAAAAAAAAACACTTAGATTTCGAGACAAATGCTTTGCTGGTGGCGAAGTCTGCTTATCTACAGGTAGCTACATGGCGAGACCGCGATTGGGCACATGCAAAGGGTGCACTGTGATGAGAAGTGACTGGATTGATCCGGGCAGGGCTGGCTGCGTGCGCCTCCCGTCTCCGTACAACGTCCACCCACGATGTATCTATGATTCGATAGGTACTTTGTCGGACGAATAGCCCCTATTCTCGTGGAACAATTCATGCTGAATACCCACAGTAATATAGGTCCTTCAACGTTACTTCCTTCTAAGTACCATGATACAGCACATGTACATCAAGGCGTGGTATGTACTTCCCAGCTTACACAAAGTAGGTTGTACTTGCCTGGCATGGTTCTGCCCCATCGCCGCTCGCCCCAAATCTTGTCGAGGACTGGAAGCATCATTCAATTCCACGACCAGTACCAGCACTGCCGCTCATTACCGGCTGCAGCAGGATCCGAGGTACAAAATTGGATTCATCAATCAATTGGGGAAAACAAGCGCAACAGCACGACATGCTTGAGGAAGGCACGAGCCCCTGGAGACGGTCGGACTGCTGCCGAACTCATCTCATCGGCGTGGAGTCATGGACAGACTCGGGAATGGTTGGTGAGTCCGTTGTTCGGAACGCGATTGGACAGCATGTTGCTAGTGGAGGATGGCGTGGTGCTGCTGCTACTGGAAATCCAGGAGCAACCAGAACTTTGTCCAAAGGAGGACGGACGAAAAGGGACATCCGAGAGCTGGGCGCGCAAGCCGCAGGCCGCAGGCCGCATAAGCTGCCATGAGGGCCATATGGCAAAACCTGGCAAAATACGCGTCACTGACCGCTGCTTTCGGCGACGCGTGAGCCTGCAACGGCATGAGGCCACCAGCACAGCACATCGTCTGGTCTCTGCCATGTGCCAATCTTGGCATCGGATGGTCTGGTAGCATTTTTTGCTATCCTTGGCCCGAATGAAACATCCAATAAGTCAATTTGCCTCCCTCCTCTCCACAGGCCGAGCCGCCAGGGTGTAATTACATGAGCGGAAAAATAAACAAAAGGAAGAAGAAGAACAAAGAAAAAGAAAAATTACACATTGCATCCATCGTGGTTATTGAACCGAGCCGTCCCAGTTCCAATACTGTGCTTACGCTTCGCTACCTGCATGTTTGCACGCACCACACACAGTGCATCCTCGCCCCTTGGCCAATCCGTTTTCTTTCTTTCTTTCTTTTCTTTCTTTCTTTAAAAAAAGAAAAAAATAGGAAAAATTAGGAAAAGGGAGCGAGAACGGGGCTCCTCTGGGGTCGCCGTTCTCCGTCTTCCCTCCTCTCGCTATGACATTTCTGTGATGGAGAATGCCAACCAAAAAAAAAAAAGAAGGGTTTGTCGCCGACCATACTGTGCACGTGGTGGTGACTTCACACGGGCTCTAGCCTTGTCATTGGCCCTGCCCCATTTCTAATCCATCCACCCAAACCCAAGAACAGCTCTGGCATGCGCAGGCCTTTCGTTCCATTCGTCTCTGTCGGCTTTTTGCAAGTGAGAAGCCTTGCGATGACGTAGGGGTTGCTTCATTGCATCTGCCCCCGGACTACGCGGCTCCTGACGGAACAAGCCTTTTGTGGTCGGCAGTGGCGGAACAGCTGCAGATGGGTGCATGTGGCTTTCGTGTGCTGTGCCCGCCGTGCTCTGGACCATCCCGACTTGTTGACTGTTGGTTTCTGATGGCCTTGTTGGGCCGGACTTGGCTGGAGGGGCTGGACACGCTGGCCATGGCCACAAGATAATCACACTGTACATTCATACACGGGAGCAGGTACTTGGTATCTAGGTACATATACCGTGCATACGTGTACAATGGGTCTACGTCATTCTAATCTTTTACACCAAAACTGTATGGCGAAATGGCTTGAAATTTCCGAACCTACTGCATGCCCAACTGCATGCCCAACTGCATGTACCATGTACATGTACATGTACGTACGTGAAGTGAGAGAAAGAAACCCCTTTGATGTGTGCATGACAAGACGCATTACCAACCCATAGCGCCTGTCGGACTATTTCTCGGACCGGACGGCCCTCGTGTTTCTTCCTGCCCTGGCCTATCCGAGCACAGTGCCAAGTCGATTCCGCTCCCCGAAGTGCCATTCGCCTCCAATTCGGTGCCTGCCTGCCTGCCTGCCGCCTGCATGCACATTAGACCACGCCAGACGTGGACGAGACGAGACAGTGCACACCACAATACATCACAGTGCACACCACACCACACTACAGTGCACACCACACCATATCACGGCAGACACTACAGTGCACACCACGGTGCCCCCAGGCCGGTCAAAATTTGCGTCCCGAGACGCGACGCTTGAGACGCCATCTTGTCGCTCCACCCTGATAAATACGCCCAGTCCAGGGCGCGCTGCCAACCATCCATTCCCCGTGCCCTCTTTGGCTCCAGCGCCTGTTGGCGACTGTGGCCATTGCGGTCTGGTGCGGTCTGGTGCCTGCGTTTGTGTCCGCCGTCCCTTTCCCCCCTTTGGCCCACTCATTAATAATATACAAAATTCCCATCCTGCCGCTTCCAAAATTCCATTGCCCTCCTCCCTCCCTCCCACCAAAGTGCTCCCAGAGTTGTCCAAAGCGCCGCTGACTCTGTTTTGCGATCCTCTTGACTCTCACACCTCTGGCTGCGACGTGCCGACGGGGCATCGGTTGCGCTTTCCGTTTGCACTTGCACTCGCGCTCGCATTGCCTCGTTGAGGATCGACAAGGTCGCAGGCTTGCCGTCCGTCACCTGCAGTCTCACCTGCTTATTGTTCGCCCGAGATCCCAGGTTCCCTTGTGTTACACCGACCGTCAGGCCAACTGTCTCAATTGCAGTGCACTTCTCTGCATTGCCGTTCTTCAACCTTATTCGTACCGTCCTTCACGCCAAGATTTGACCAACGTCATCTTGAATCCGCCAAGCTCCGTGTCACCTCACTCATCACGCCTTTGGCACATTGCTGCGCCAGGGTAGTCTTTTGATTCCACCCATTTCGTCTTCTTTTTTTCCTTGAAAAGAAAAAAGACACCCATTCACTGGCTGGCGTGTTTTGTACAGTTTCGTCTTATATCCGGCACTTGCCACCACCAGGTGCCCAAAGAGGACTGC
This sequence comes from Claviceps fusiformis PRL 1980, assembly GCA_000223055.1. NCBI lineage: Eukaryota > Fungi > Ascomycota > Sordariomycetes > Hypocreales > Clavicipitaceae > Claviceps > Claviceps fusiformis. Next base: position 138,236 of record AFRA01000004.1, read on the forward strand.
ATAACCAAGTTGGAATACCGAATACCGCCGCCGTCGGTCGGTCGTTCTACCAATCAAACGGGAATTTTTCACCACAAATCCCTCCAATATTTTGAACTACTTCAGACCTTGGAATATGTCGGGATTTCAGTTATAGCAATACGCTCCGAAGGGCTATCGGAAGTCTTTGTCAAGACTTGTCCCGAACACGACCAAGCGTTTGCCCTGGTTTGCAGACTTCAGCTTGCGTCGCGCTTCGCGTTATACTCTTGAGTCAAGACCACCATTTTAACCCAACTATATAACCTCGATCCTTCTTCCAGAATTAAAACAAGATAACAATAACTCAAAACTGCCGAACTCCTCTTTCAACCACCTGTCACTTGGCTTTGAACAAATATCCGTTCCGTTCCAGACTGGTTTCGACATCGCGTTACGAATATGGTTGCCACATCCACATCACAGGTTCCGACCTGGGTCGCCCTCACCTCAGAGGAGGCCGAGGAACTCGACGAACCTCCCGAGTTGATACAGAAATTCGAAAGAACCGTCATTCGACCCCAGCAGGATCAACCCTCTATGCTCACCAAGGCTATCATGGGTGAATCAGACGAGCCTCCTCTACACCACCCCCGTCCGATCCTCGCAAACAGCCAGCGTCGACGCTCCCTGACCAGCAATGTGAGCATTGCCTCGACTGCTGATCTCACTAGTGACACGGGCATGACAAGCCCCTGCCGCACAAACACCCCGAGTCCTCCTATTCCGGAAATGGCCGGACTTCGACTGTACAGAGACATGGCCGACCGCAAGGAGACGCCCGTTGTCACAAATACCGAGGCACAACCCCCCAAGAAGCGATGTATTCAATTTGCCTGCGCTGCTAAACCCCCCACTGCTCAGCCCATGATAAGGGCACCTTCAGCGGAATACGCGCCCAAACGACCTTCCATCAAATTTGCATGTGATGCGCCCCGGCCAGCTTCGACTCAGAACACACCGCCGAAGCAAATAAACGACTCCCACGCGCCTCCTTCGTTGCCCGTTAACTCGGCATCTCCTTCCACTCCCAAGAAGGCCTCTGCGCTCTCACCTGTTCTCTACACCTCGCCCCGAGCGTCTGCAGTTCGTCGCTTGCCCGCTAGGGCTACGGCAACTCGTCCAAAATTTCTACGTGCGGATTCCAAGGACCTGGTCAAAGATGGTTCTCAATTTCATGAATTCGCCAGCGGCGTCAAAAGAGAGGAAGATTGGATCAGGCAAAGCCGCCCCTTGGCTGTCTCTACCAAACTCACGATTTCTGATACTTTGTCCAAGGAAAATCATATCCGACGTCTTGGTGTCGAAGCAGAGGCAGAAGCCGAGATGGAAGAGGCAGAGGAGGACGAGGCCTATGCCGAGGACGAGGATGAAGATGACAACGAGGACGATGACTTCGACGATGACGATGACGAGGCTGCTGAAGACGACGACGACGACGACGACGACGACGACGATTACGATGATGATTCCGACGGTTATCATACGGATTCTGAGACGGGATTTGCTGAATCGGACGACGAAGAGGATGGAGACGAAAACATGGTTATGTGGACTCCCAGTCATGCCACTGTGCGCCAAAAGATTGCCCTCAATCCCATCCGACGACTCTCTGTTCACGAGCCTCAGTCGGATTCCTCCGCGGCGAGTCACGCTAGTCGATCTAGCATGCGTCGTGTCAGAACTCGGCGTATCAAGATTGAATCTGATGCCCCTGATCTGCCCGACAGTACCGACTTCGTCTGTGGTACGCTGGATGAGGATAGACCCCTTGAGGAAGCATATTTATCCTGCCTAGCCGCCCGTAGGAACGAGAGGCTCCGCATCATTCCGCAGGATATTGACCCCAGTTTCCCGGCCTCGGATCCCGAAGACGATGACGAGGAAGAATTGTTCAATCCTGTACATCACGACAGTGATGAAGGTGTCTGGGTTCAAGGCAAAATGGAAGATCTCCACCACGGCCAGCAAGACCGGTCCGGCAGACGCAAGAAGAAGGATGCAGCATCGCCTCGAAAATTGCGATCTCCACCACCACCAGTCTTGAGGCGCCATCACTCTCCTCCGCCCAAGACTCGCGGTCGCTCGCCCAAGCCCCTGTTTGGACGTCAATCACCCAGGAGAATGCGCTCACCAGCACCAAAGGCGCTCAATACCCCATCGCAGACACCTCGGCAGGGGCCACATGTTCAGTTCCACTTGGGTACCCGGCCCGATACGACAGTGACCAAATCTCTCCCACGTCACCCTGCTTTGTTCACTGCCATGAAGAGCAGCAAGTCCACGAAGCACCAGAACCAGTCTGATGGTCACCTTCGTGGTGCTATCGACATTGTCAAAGGTCTTGAACGAAAGCGACAGCGCCGCAAAGAAAAATTCTTTCAAAAGTACTGCAATCGGGCGCGACGAGGTCAAATTCCTGAGCGGAAACCTCAACCCGGACGTGGAGCTGAACGCATGAAGGAGCTTGGTCTACTTATGGCTGGGAAAAAGGATCATGGCAATTATGTGCTATCCGTCTGACGATGCAATCAATTCTCTTACGGTTGCGGCGTTGTTTCTTATTCAAAACTCACCGGAACAACTTTTTTTTGCCATGCACACTCATCCTGGCAATGTCCGTGTGGTCATGTCGATCGTTCAGGTCGAAAATATTCTATTTCAGAACCAACATTTACCTTTCATCTTCACAGTTCGAACATTATGAGTCGAATACTATTTTTCTCTTTCTTTCTCTTTCTTTTCTTCTTCTTCTTTCTCTACTACTTCTTCATGTATATACCACTGGAGCTCTGGATTTCGGTCATCGGGTTCAGGAGAAGCCGTCGTTTCCAGTTGAAACGCGCTTCTGTACATATCTTTTTGCTTCTTTCTGCATCAAATGAATTTCTTTCTCTGTCGGTTTCCATGGGCAGGCAAATGACCATGGGGGAGGCTCACTCGCGTTCGTCAGGATACCCTTCGTTATAGAATTTTTGGAGTCATACATGGGCACTATTCAAGGCGTTGGCATCGGGACATATAGCACAATCAGACGACGAGTTTGTCTGCTTCTTTTTTTCTCTCGCCTTTGATGTATTTGGCGAGACTACTCTAGCCACAGAACTATCTCGATCAATATAGGAAATCGAGGCTCTTTTCGCTGCGTCAGTGACTGAATTTGTGTTTTTCCCGTCCCAGATGAACAAAAAAAAAAGCTGCAATATGATGAGGCCGCGCATTGAGCTTCGTAGCTGTAATGGCAAATCGTTCATGTGTTGCGGGGGCGCCGGCCGCACTGGCGTTGCTCCGGCTACTCTGGCCAGCTCGGATGGTCGAGCCAGGCAAGGCCGCTCCGGCTGCCCATCTTCGAAGGGAGATTGAAGCCTGAGAATCCAGGCATCTAACACTGGGTGGCGGTGGGAGAAACCAAGCCTGGGCTGATTTGGCCAGTCCCGACCGGGCCAGGGAAGAAGGAAGAAACCCAAAGTGCGTCTTTCGTTCGTCTATCGCAACAATCTGTCAATTCGCCACGTTCCACCATAGCGAGAAAAACGGCCCCAACAACCCCCGTCATCGTCACCACGACCACGACTTGACTTTGTCCCTTTGCCTCAACCGAACGCCGACGGCTCACGACGGAAAAGACTCCCGACAGAACTTTGGCCCACCATGTGGATTGTGAACTGGTGTATGTTCTTCTTCTTCTTTCCCCTCTTTCTTCTTCGTCTTTTTCCAGAATCATGCTCCATATGCCGATTTTCCCAGTTTTGACTGACAAGTGCTGCTTGCTGTTGTGCATGGTCTCTTTTGTCCCGCCCAGTTTACGATGTTCTCTCCAACCTGGGACTGCTGAACAAGCACGCCAAGTTGTTATTCTTGGGTCTCGATAATGCGGGAAAGACGACGCTGTTGCACATGCTAAAGGTATATCCGAACGGACGAAACTCTCCCAATGCGATGCCGCCATACGAGGCGTCGCGCCATATTACCCCAGGCAATCTTTTTTACACGCATCCGTCTCATGACGGTCAGAGGAGAAGAAGGAAAAAAGAGGGAGAGGGGGAGTTACGTTTCTAGCGGTGAATGATAATGGCTAACTCGTTACCCACATAGAACGACCGAGTCGCCATCTTGCAGCCTACTCTTCACCCCAGTGAGTTTCTACCACTTTGACAGAGCATTTTGTCCATGGTTTTTTTTTTGTTTAGTTGGGCATCTTTGGGCACACTTTCGTCGTGGTCACGAATCGTTACTTACTTGGCTGTTATTAGCATCCGAGGAGCTTGCTATCGGCAATGTTCGATTCACAACGTTCGACTTGGGAGGTCACCAGCAGGGTAAGTGTCGTTCTTGGGCACTCGTGCCCCAACATCGTCTTGTTTTTCTTTTTTCTTTTTTTGTTAATCTTATTTCCTTTCTTTTCTCTTAGCCCGTCGTATTTGGAGAGACTACTTTCCTGAGGTAAACGGTGTTGTTTTTCTCGTCGATGCCAAGGACCACGAACGGCTGTCCGAGGCAAAAGCCGAACTTGATGCTCTGCTGGCCCTGGAAGAATTGGCCAAAGTCCCCTTTGTCATCTTGGGCAACAAGATCGATCACCCCGATGCTGTGTCCGAAGACCAGCTGCGACATGAGCTCGGCATGTACCAGACTACGGGCAAGGGTAAGGTCCCGCTAGAGGGTATTCGACCCATTGAGCTTTTCATGTGCTCTGTCGTAATGCGTCAAGGTTATGGCGAGGGGATAAGATGGCTTTCTCAGTATGTGTAAAGAGGACGTAGAAAACAAAAAAAAAAAAAAAAGGGGGGGGGGGGGGGCTATTCCACAGGACGACGAGACGTTTTGCGGGTTTCTTCTTCTTCTTCTTCTTCTTTTCTGTATCAAACCCGCAGAGCTCGACAGGTTTAAAGCGCAGATAAAACGCGAAGCGTATCGCGTGACGGACTTTTGTTTAGTCGACGCAACAAAGGGATGATTTGAGATGCTGCATGATGTTGAGGCGACGAGGAAAGGGTTGTGTAATTTCAATAATGTTTCAGCAATGAGAAAAATTCAAATTATAATGTTTTTTTTTCTCTTTTCTTTTATACCCAGTTACCTGCACAAAGTGTGGGCAGGTAGGCCGCTGCTACTACCTTGAGCTGATTGTTGTTGATGACGGTGATGCCGCATGCCACTGCCCAGAAATGTGCTGCATCCTGGCCGCCTAAATAAATACCCGCCTAGTAAAAACGTAAAAAGCTCGAAACTCATATAGATGTCAATTGGTCACCTCCATGTGAAAAGCGAAGCACGCTCATGAAATGACCGATATGCTTTTGGTGCCGATCACGCCACGGGCTATAAGCGGTGGGTTCGGAAGTTAACGTTTGGGGGAGACGAGTCACGACCCGCCTTCGTCTCAGCGAAATGCCAAGGTGATAAGACGAGACTCGGAGGTACTTGATGGACTTACATAATAAGTGCTCCTCGGCAGCGCCCAAGAAACTCTCCGGACACATGCATGCATGGTGCGGTAATAGCCGACGTCATTCTTCCACATCAGCGTCACCCCGTATGACACTGTCGTGGGGGTCACAAAACACACACATGCACACACACACGAACACGCACAGCATTGAAAGTTCTCACCGTCGCGTCACTGCCAATTGAGTATACAATCTCAGCCCTACGTTATACATACGCATCGTTGGTCAGACATCTTTTTTTCAGTAGCCCAACGGCAGCACTGGCTGCGGACAATCATCAATGCCCGACGATACGATTTATGGCTTCCCACCCGAATCCTTCGACATATCCTCCGTTCCCGATGTCGACCATGAGTTCATCAAGCCAGAGGAGCTAGCCGCCTTCGAGACGGCTCTTCAAGCACCAGATCCGCTGCAAAGCCCACCGGACGATTCGGGCGGCATGCGATCTCCCATGAGCGCCACCGGCTTCTACAACCTCACGAAGCGAGACTCACACGCCGAACTTGACGGTGGCGATGACCATGCAAGCACGGAGGCCATTGCTGCCGCCGCAGCGGCTGCGGGCGGTGCGTTGCCGCAGCCTCAGCCCGGCCACCATGTCCAGGGGACTTTTTTCACGGCGCAGAACGACTGGGCACCCATCAGCCCCAAGTTCTACAAGAAACGCGGAAAGTCTTCCAAGAGCGGGCGACGTCGCAAGAATGCGAGCAAGGCCGTGGAGGGGCTTCTGGGGACACGCACCAAGGACGAGACTCGGGAGGGCTATCTCTACCAGCTGTCGAAATGGCCTCTGTTGTTCTTCGTCTTTGCGTGGCTGAGCGGGCTGGCACTCGCCTATCTCATGACGCGGTGGTACATCTGGCTGTATGAGCAACTCTTCGCCTGGCGTGGTCGGAGGGAGATGCTGCGGAGGAACATGCGCCGAGCGTCGACATATCGGGAGTGGGTGGCCGCGGCGCGGGAACTGGATACCTTTCTGGGGAGGCAGACGTGGAGAGAGGAGAATGAATTTGCGTACTACGACTCCAAAACCGTCAAGAGGGTGTGGGATCAGCTGAAGAAACTGAGGGTCAAGGCAGAGGCGCAGGAGGGCAAGTCCGCGGGAGCGGGAGCGGGAGCGGGATCCAACAACAACGGCGAGCACAGGACTGCTGTGGAGGATCTTAAGTCCTTGGTGGAGGCTTGCGTCAAGAGCAACTTTGTGGGCGTGGAAAACGCGAGACTGTACAGTCAGACGTACTATGGGACGAAGAACTTGGTGCAGAACTTTATCGATGAAGGTGAGCTTGTCAACATGAAACAATGTGCTGATAGCACATGAGCTGTGTGCTTGTGTGTTCGTCGTCAATTCTTCCTACTCTTCTTCTCTTCAAATCAGGCAGCATTACTAACGTCGAGGCGGTGGACTAGTGGAAAGAAGCATCAAGCTGCTCATCAGAACGAAACGACTGGAAGCTGAAGAGAAACGCCTGCTCTTCAAGCACGTCCACGCCAACTATGGGAGAACAGCACTGTGTCTCTCGGGAGGTGCTGGCTTTGCATATTATCACCTGGGGCTTGTGAGAGGCTTGCTGGATGCCGATTTGCTTCCGGATGTCATCACAGGCACCAGCGGGGGTGCTCTGATTGCTGGCCTTGTTGCGACACGAACCAACGACGAATTGAAGAGGCTTCTCATTCCGGCGCTGTCTCACCGAATCAACGCCTGTCGCGAATCGTTCACCGTCTGGCTTCCACGATGGTGGAAAACCGGCGCACGCTTCGACTCGGTCGACTGGGCTCAACGGTGCAGCTGGTGGACGAGAGGGTCCATGACGTTCCGCGAAGCGTACGAGAGGACGGGACGAATCCTCAACGTCACTTGCGTGCCCGCCGATCCGCACTCCCCCACAATCCTGTGCAATTACCTCACCAGCCCTGACTGCGTGATATGGTCTGCTGTACTGGCCTCGGCCGCCGTGCCAGGCATTCTCAACCCCGTAGTTCTCATGATGAAAACTCGAGATGGCACCCTCATTCCTTACTCGTTTGGTCACAAGTGGAAAGACGGCAGCCTGAGGACCGACATCCCCATCAAAGCCCTCAACACCCACTTCAACGTCAACTTCACCATCGTCAGCCAGGTAAACCCCCACATCAACCTCTTCTTCTTCTCCTCCCGCGGATCCGTCGGCCACCCCGTCACCCACCGCAAAGGCCGCGGCTGGCGAGGCGGCTACCTCATGTCCGCCTTTGAGCACTACCTCAAGCTCGACATGAACAAGTGGCTCAAGTTCGTGCGCCACGCCGAGCTCCTGCCCCGACCGCTCGGCCAGGACTGGAGCCAGCTCTGGCTCCAGGAATTCAGCGGCACAATCACCATCTGGCCCAAGTCCGTCCCCTCTGACTTTTGGTACATCCTCTCCGATCCCGACCCCCAGCGACTGGCCCGCATGATTCACCAGGGCCAGCAGAGCGCCTTTCCCATGCTCAAGTTTGTGGCCAACAGGCTCAAGATTGAGCGGCTGGTCGAACAGGGCAGGAGAGAGACGAGACCGTGGGTCCGGAGAGGCAGCCTTCACACCATTATGAGCGAGGAGGATCTGAGGAGCTTGCTGGTGGAGGAGCTGGCCGTTGGGACCACCGAGGACGACACAGATGCGGAGGAGGCTCCTACGTTTACGCCGTTGGTGGACGCTGATGGGAGGGCCAAGTCGTCTCCATTGTAAGCTTTGTACTGGATTTAGTAATTGCAGAATTGTTTTTTTCTTTATTTTTTTTTTCCCTCTTTCTTCTGTTTCTACCGTTCCTTTCTCGCTTTTCTTCCCTCCTACTGTTTATTCTTTGTATCCCTTTTTCTTATAATTATAGAACTATTTTTCTTTTCTTTTCTTTTCTTTTCTTTTCTTTTCTTTTCTTTTCTTTTCTTTTCTTTTCTTTTCTTTTCTTTTCTTTTCTTTTCTTTTCTTTTCTTTTTACTTTTTTTTTTTTAAAAAAAAAAATTTTAAACTTTATTTACTTTCCTTCGTTCCCTTCCTTCTTTTCTTGTCCCCTCCCCTACTACTCCTTTCCTTCCTTT